>JBBYHL010452767.1:0-15853 GCA_038381835.1 Adansonia madagascariensis | reverse complement strand
TTTTAGCCTCAACACAATGTAGAAAAGTGATCAATCTTGGTAATGCATCTGATTCATTTTGAATAGCCTCCTTTGCTCGCATTTCCATGATTAGTCCTTGCAAAGCTTGCTCTATCCATTTAGTCTTTCCCTAGTCATTAGACCTCCAATTCCTTGCAAAGGATCATAAGAATGGTTGGAAATAGGTGTTTGTACAAGTTGATCTCCATCACAAGTCTTAGGACAAACGTTATCGTTTTTAATCAAACTAGAAATTTTCAAAAAAAGGCAATGTCTTTGAGTTAAAGTAGCATGTGGAATTTCTCCTAGTATATGGGAGGGATTCTACTGATTATTTTAATAATAAGATATCTTTTTCAAAATGAGAAAATTAGGATATCTTTAAATCTTGCAAAAACAAAACCTTTTGTATCCTTCCAACTCTTTAGTGGGGTATGAAAGATATTTTGATTTCAAAAACCTTTCGTATTACTTCGATCCTCTGATAGGGTGTAAAAGAGATAATGATAAAACCTTTTATGTTTTGGTCCTCTTGTGGGGTGCAAGATATTTTGATTTTCAAAAATTTTAATTACCCAATTTTCTCATGCAGAATAATAAATTTGTTTCATAAATTTTTATTTTATTTTTATACATATGAGAATTATAATTAAATACCATATATTGAAACTGGATAAAAATCAATATTTAAATTAAAATGTAATTTATAAAGTATCAATTACTGAGCGTCATGAAAGGGATTGATCCTTACTCATGATTGTAATCAATTGTTAAACCCTTTTATGTGATCTCTAGTATTATCGCAGACCTCAGAGTTTGTTTTTAAAGGTTTTGTAACCTTTGAAATACCAACTTTGATAGGTGACCAATCTCAACTAGCCAAAATAGGTTGGTGTGACTTTAAGATAAATAGTTGTTTCGTAAATGACTATTTAGGGTTAGGTTAAGTGAACGATTCATCTCGATGACTCAGTCCTCAAAAATAAGAAAAAATAATCATCATATGGCCCCCATAAATGAAAAATAATGATATATATATAAACATATATAGGAATGAAGAGTACACCTGCCTTTTTATGTTTGGGTGGTTAGGATTCGTATCTAAGCCACCTTGCAATGGCATGGTGACTTCGTTGAGGACTAGTTAAAATGTCAAGCCTTGTGTTAATTAAATTTTGATTGATTCGGTTTCAATTGGTATTTAATTATAATTCTAGTATTTTTTAAAGAAAAATTTTATTTCTATTGTTTCAAATGTTTGTTAATTTTTAACTAATCCATTTTTTGTCTTGTCTACTAGGGGGCTTCGATTAGGGGTTTTATTTATAATATTGCATCAGAAAAAAATTTGTTTATCCCTTCGTACATACTGAGCACCTGCATTACTTCTCCTCCAGATTCATAGAGAGGGCATAGGTGATATATTTTAGGAGGAGAAGAAGTAGCTCTACTTTTTAAGGTGTTAGCTTCTATCTAGGCTAGTGAAAGCCTTGGGGTCTAAATTCATATGTTTGCCTAAGGTGTTTACTTCGTTACAGGAATGAAAGATACTCGCACTTAAATTGAACCCTTTCCAAAATAAATCCATGACAAGTAAGGATAAAGTACCTTGTTAGTCCTTTCCAGGCTTAAGGAATTTGAGAATTGACTTAAAGGTCTAACCTCAAACTATGCATAGTAACTATTCTGACCGCCCAATCAAAGACATGCATGATTTTAGATGTCACTGAAAAATTAAGAACACATGAAGGAATAAAACTACCTTTTTCTCTCTTTCTCTTTTTCATCTGAATATTCTCATTTATTTGGATAATTTATAACTTTCCTTTATTTTGATAATTTGCAATTGTATTGCTTTTCATTTCAAATTTTATTGTGATTTGAATTTAATATTTCATATAGATGTGTCTTTTTTCATTTTTCTTTTTTTTAGTGCATTTTTATATGCATATAGGAACAATTGCTTTAAAATAAAATTTCAGCTTAGGTTAATTTTCGTATAACTTTATGGCTAAATGAGTGCATGTAGTAGTTATTTCCAAGGATTTTTAGGAGGTTTATACTAAATCAAAATTGGATCAAAAAGAGCACGTGGACTGCATATTAAAGGGTTTTGTTTTGCATCTGAGTTGCTAAAGATTGCACATTTGGACCTCTGTCAGAATAATTTGAGAGAGTTGGTAGAGATATGGCATTAATGGGGAAATGCAATGCAAGCCCTATTTATTAAGAAGTATGGGCAAATCGCAATCTTAAGATACAGTTTGATGAGTAGTTAGTTAGGGTTATGATCGAGTTTTGGGATCTGTCATTTTGATGTTTTTTGTTTAATCAGCATGACATGACTCCAACTATAGAAAAGATCTCAGTTTTGCTCGAGCTTTGACCCTTGAAAATAAGGCCCATTTACTATAAGGAATGCAATCTAACCAGCTTCCATAAGAAATTGGGCAAAGTTCTTGACATAGATTTTAAGTCAGGCCACCATTATATTGAATAAAAGGGGAACATTATGTTATTTCATGGCAGTTTCTACAAGAATACATCTGACTACACTATGACACTGAAAAGGCCCTTGACATATTAGCCTTAATCATACACAAGTTTGTTTTCTTTTTATGAGTATTGGGACATGTAAAAGCAGCAATGGTAGACTTATTTAGCTCATTAGAAAGAAACATGAACCCGGCCCTAGCTATTCTAGCTAAGATAATCTAAGGACTCAATGCATGCTGAAAGGAAGGTTAAGAGAGATTCTTTGGGAGTGCTTTGTTTTTGCATAATTGGGCTCGGAGTCATTTCTGGGTGAGAGAGCTGAAAAGGCCAAACCTATTTCTCGCATTTCTTATCTCTTTAGGAGTTCATCAAGAAAGAGTGGCCCAAATCAAGAACCAAGAGTCAATAGGTTAAGACACTAAAAAACCTAGCTTCTAAAGAAATAACACGAAAAACACCTTGGTTTTCGCCAAAGCCCTTTGTTTATCGGTGTGGGGATTTACTATTTGTGCCGTTGCTTGGTATTTAGGGTACTGTGGGATATGCACCATTGTTAGCATGAAAACAATATGGATCCCAGTAGTTTATTCCAATAACTTTAGGACTACTAACATAGACCTTGAGTATTAAGGGTAAGATTATAGAAAATCACTTTAGGTAACTATTCTTAAATGGAAGGAAAGATATGAGTTTGGGTTGCATGCATATACAAATAAGACCATGCCAGCTTATGATGATTAGAGGAAAATCCAGGATGTAACATGATTATTCCTAGCATAGATAGGGCCCTTCCTCGAGTATTTATCCAACTAAAGCCTATCATGCCTTATGAGGTTGATTTGATTAAGGAGGAAGCTAGCAAGGAATAGAAAAGAATGGAAGATGAGAACCAGGTGCTTCAAGAAAAAGTTGCTTGTTTAAGAATAAAGATGGAGGCCAAGAGAAAAGAAGTTAGAAGGATGGAAGAAAGGTATAATTTGATGAAAACAGACTGGGTAGAATAGAAAAAGATGCTAAAACTTGTCAAGATATTCAGGAGCTCCACAAGACTCCCAAGGGAATGATGGAAGAAATGCGTAAGCTCTAAGAAATGTTAGAAGTTTGGAAAGCTAAAGCCTTGGAAGGGGAAATTAGGGGAGTTGTTTTGGAAAAAGAAAGGAAAAAAACATATTGATACTCATTTTTAGCTACAGAGGTCCATTGATAAGAATGAACGACTTCAAGGTGCCTTGGATAAAGAACAAGAAAAGGTATCCTGACTGATTCAAGAAAAAGTTGCCCTTATGATAACTATTCAAGAGATAAAACAAGAACCTTGATAGAGAGGAGAAGATATCCATGGTTTGTTGCCAGCGTACAAGCAAATGGATGCATATTGGTTTGAAAAAATATGGTGGGTAAAAAATAAACACAGAAGATGGAAAGTTAGGTGCATAGGCCGACAAATGTATATCAATCATCTTATAGAACAAATTCACTCAGCTGTAATCCAAGCCAAAAAGATGGTGGAGAAGATTAAGGTCTTATAAATGCAGATTAACCCTATGGGGGAGTTTGGACATCTTGTACATAAATTTTTAGAAGAGGTTCAAAATATTATAAGCAAGTTAGACCTTGCTTGGGTATAATCCACACATGATCAACAATATGAATGTGTAGTTATCTATGAAGTTGATGAAAATTTTCGAGTTTGGAATCTTTTGCTAAAGTAAGCATTCCTACCAGTGCATTCATATATTCATATGTTCATACCATGCATACATATATCATACATACATACATACTCATACATTTATTAATTTCACTAATTCATAAATAAAAATTTAACTTAAGAAAATTTAAAATTTTTAAGGTTTAAATATTACAAACTCAAACAGACTATTGGTACTATACTCGATACAAAGCAAGAAGAAAGTTGAAGAGCACCTATCAAGATTAGAGGAAAGTCATCAGGAACTTAGGAGGCCATGATGAAAGGACAAGAGAAATTGCAAGCATAAATCACAAGGTTGATGGAATTGTTAATGGCAAAGGTGCCAGCTCACCAATAGCCAAAAATTACTATTAATACTCTTACTGAGGGATCTAGAGGTATTAGCTAAAGGATAGCCAACTAATGCTCAAGATGCAAAGTCGACGAATACCTAAAATATGGAACAAAATGTCCCTGTAACTAATCCACTTCCAGTCCTTGTTATTAACCCCGATGCCCTTTTATGAGAGGCAGATACAAAAACCACAGCCGTATGAGGAGGGTTAGTAGTTCCTAGCATTATTAAGGAAGAAAGGGGTAAACAAAATATGGTACCAAACTTAATCTTCCCATCTAGTTGAAAATGCATGAGTTTGAAAAGTATAAAAGCACTACATCCTTTTAAGCTCACATTAAGATGTTTATCAAAAAAATGGTCGGACACTTAAAAAATGAAAAGTTTCTTATTCATTATTTTTAAGAAAGCTTGTTAGGATTATCATTTCTATGGTATAGTTATCTTAATCATACCCAAATATAGTGTAATTTGGAAAATGCATTTCTGCAACAATATAAACACATGGTCGAGTGTTTACTGGATAGACTAACTTTGCAAAACATGGAGAAAAAGAGCACAGAATTTTTCAAGGAATCTGCATAGAAATGGAGGGATATGGCCTTTCTAGTTCAACCCTCTTTAACTAAGAAAGAAACAACTATGCTATTCATGAATACTTTATGTCCTCCTTACTATGATAAGTTAGTAGGGAATGCAACTAAGAACTTCCCTGGCGTTATATCAAAGGAAATGATTAAAATGGCTATAAAAGCTAGAAAGATTACGATTGGTGATTCTTCTACCGAAACAATACCTAGATCTAATAGAAAGAAGGAAGAAGCCCTATCTGTCAACTATGCTAGTCAGCTATATCGTCAAAGACCTCGCCTTTATTATCAGAATCAAGGGCAGTAGGCCTAAAATACAAATTCTTTTAATGCATGTTGAGCTCTTGCTCCACCAACCCACTACCATCCCAAATCCTCTTTTTTAAAATCAAACCAGGCCCAATGCCAATCAACCAACCTGAAGAACCAATCAACCCAGACCCTATTACAAGCCTCTTCCTTATTCTTATAAAGAAATATTTGACAAGCTTCTTGAGGCTCGACTAGTAGCTCCTATTTTTTGTTAACCATATAAAGGTAATTTTCCGAGTTGGTACAATCCCAATGCTCACTGTGAGTATCTTGCAGTAGTAGCCCACTTCTCACAACATGGCTTAAATACGAATCCTCACTAGCCCGACCTAAAAGGCGGGCGTGCCCATCATTCTTGTATATCTAAATATCATTATTCCTTATTGTAGGGGCCATTTGATTGTTATTTTTCTTTATTTTTTGTGTCTGGGGATTGAGTTGTCAAGATGAAATTCTTATTAGGCTCACTCCAAATAGTTGTTACAAAATGACCATTTATCTTGGAGTTGCCATCATTCTATTTAGGCTTGGTGAGATTGGTCAACTACAGGAGTTTATGTCAAGGGTTACAAACCCTAAAAAACAAACTTCGAGGCCTATGTTAATGCCAAAGATCATATCAGAGGGTTCAAAAGTTTATTACAATCACAAGTAAGGATTTACCCTCTCGTGATGCCAGAAAATTACTACCTATTAACCACGTGTTAATTAAAATTGTAATCTTTATTTGGTTTTAATATTTACTATTTAATTCCAATACCCATATTTTAAAAATATCCTAATCTATGTTTATTATTTAATTAGAGAAAATCGAGTTTTTAATATTTTTGAAAATCAAAATATTTCTCATATTCTACCAAATAGTCAGAGGAATATGAAAGGTCAAAATATCGTCCACATCCCACCTGAAAACCAGAGGAATATGAAAGGTTTTATTTTAACAATCAAAATATCTTACATACCCTACCCGAGAGTTGGAGGAATGATAAAGGTTTTATTTTCACAAAATTTGAAAAATCTTGATTTTAATTTCGAAAAGAATATCTTATTATTTAATAATCCATAAAACCTCTCTCATATTCTAAGAGAAATTTCATGTACTATTTTAATTTAGAGACATTACCTTAATATTCAAAAACTTTGATTTTACTGTATTGAAATAACAACAACAACAATAGCAATAGTAACAACAACAACAACAACAACAACAACAACAATAATAATAATAATAATAATAATAATAATACCAAACTTGGTCGAAGAGACCAACATGTCCCCTAAAGTACACCTACGTAAAAGTATCCTAGTGACCCTAAAAGACTCGATTCTAAGGTAAATTCCTAAAATATCCCTTTGGTTTATTTTCGACATGGAAGTATCCTGGTAACCCTACAGGACTTAATGACTTCATAAATAAATGAACATATTCCTATTATGCACCTTCAACATAGAAGTATCCTAATGATCACATAAGACTTCATTCTAATGTAAATTACTAAAATGTCACTAAGGTCTACCTTTGACATAGAAGAGTCCTGATAAGCCTAAAAGACTCGATAACTTCATAAAATGATAAACCCATTCTTTTTATGCACCTTCGAGATAGAAGTATCTCAGTGATCATAAAAAGACTCGATTCTTAGGTAAATTAGTAAAATACTCTTAAGGTGTATTTTCTAAAACCCTAAAAGACTTGATAATGATATGAAATGACCTATTTTCCTTAGTGGTAACTTAGATACCAAAGATGACTAAAAATGCAAAATTATGTTTAGCCCTAAAATGGCTAAAAATGCTAAAAATATTCCTAAAATGGCCAAAATACCCTAAATAGATAATTTAATACGGGAAAAGACCATTTTGAACTTTAAATGTTTAGCTTCACTAAATGGTCCCTAAACTTTTCTAATTCTGCAAAAAAGTCCCCATATAAAATAAAACCAAAAATCAAACATCAAGCACATCAAAATGACCATGGAAAACTCACAAAATATCACTAAAAAGATTCGGCCAAACATCCTTGGCTCTGGAACAATGTTTTTCAATTTTTGCCAATAAGTCCTTAAACTTTCTAAAATTGTAAAAAAGGCCCCAAAAAGGTTAGAAACACATGAAACATATTTAAACATGAGTAAATGTACATGAAAACATTCCTAAAAATCATAACAAAGATTTGGCCAAGCTTGGATGGCCATGGAAGAATTTTTGCAATTTAGTCCTTATGTTTTCTATAATTACAAAATAGCATAAAAAATGAAAACATCACAAAATCATTTAAGTCACATTTGGCTAAGCATGGAAATACCTTTCGAAGACCTTTAAAATTTTGGAAAAATTGCTTTTAATCCCCTACAAGTTTTAAATATTATAAAACAATCAATAATATCATGAGATCAAGAGTAAATATTTATCCAAAGGCCGTAATCATTTTCGGCCAGCATGTGTTTCACCAAAAAATAATTTTTTCCATCACATAATTTTTACCATGCTTAAAAATGCATAAAATCATGATAAATAGTGAATATATCAACATAAATCAACATGAAAATATTAAGAAAAATAACACAAAAATATATCCATGAAAATAACAATATTTCTATCAACACAACCAAATTAACTTGATGAAAATCAACATAATACTAACAAAAATTAAACATGACAACAAAATTAAGAAACTTTGTTCATCGCCATCATACTTAGCCTTTCAACATAGATTAAAATCCATGAGCACAAGCATGATTTTGGCTCACTAAAATGAAAAAAAATAAATGGAAGTAACAAAAACTAAAAATTTTTTAAATGTTTTTCCTTGAAAATATATGAAAATTTTGATTCTTTCAAGTGTTTTTGTTAGTTTTTTTGTTAGAAAGACATTAGCCCCCACTAGAAACATCCTTACCCTTATTTAGAAAGGGAGGAAGTCGACCAAGGAGTGGAGAAACCTTTTTGGCTGAATGGTTCTAGGAAATTCTACCAATTTCCTTTTATTTTTTAATTAATTTATTTGATAATTATTCTTGTTGATTTTTCCTAAGTTATAATTAATTAATTTGTCTTCATATAATAATTATCTAACCTTAGTCAAAAAGTCTAATATAGGCCAAGCCTAGGCTTCATGATACTTAGGATAATATTAATTTAATATATAATTAAAATGTAAATAAATTGGTTAAGGAAAAAAAATTCCAAACAAATTAGTTTATATAACTAAATCACTAAATTCTACAATTAAAATAAATATAAACAAAATTTTGAGAATGAAAAAATGGAAAGAAAAATTAGAGTCATAATTACAAATTTTATGAAAAAATGAATTAGAACTAAATTGTAAGAAATTAAAAGTTATAAATTAACAAATTCATTTATGAATTTAAACACGTAAAATGTCCAATTAGATATTCATATGAAATATTTGGGTCCAAAAAGAATTAATAAAAATTTTGGAGAGAGAAAAATCATTGGGCTTTGTCGTAAAATTAAAATAGGCCTAATTGGACCTTGTAAAAATAATCAAGAAATAGGCTTGTTGGGCTTGTAGAGAATGCAATGGGCTTGGCGGGAAATCAAAAATGGGCTTGGCAAGCTTATTAGGCTTGTTCAAAGAATACATGGGCTTATTGGGCCTATTAGCAAAATTAAAATATTTAAGCCCATTGAAGAAGTTCGGGCTAAAAATAAAAATAAAAATGATAGTAAAAAGCAAAAATTCCAAGTGTTGAACTCTAAAATAAATTTTCAAAAAATTTTATGTGTGAAAAAAGACAATCAAAAGTTCTAAACTCGTAAAATTTTACGAGAAAATCCTTATGAAAGAAAACTGATATTTACTAAAAAATGAAAAACTCATAAAACAAATTAAAGTTTCAAAAATTGAATTAATATGAATTTAAGAAAAATATTAAAGTATTTTAAAAATTTTACCAAAAAATTTACAAAGTAGAAAATTTTGTATCTTGGAAATGAGGAAATTTCAAAAATATGTTAAAATTTATAAAAATGAGTTGAATTCAACACATTCATCAAAATATCAATTTCTAAAAATAATAAAGATAAAAGCTTGAAATCTAGAGTAAGTTTTACCCAAAAAAATTTGCAATTATAACATTGTAATATTGTGAAAAATTCAAATTTAATAAATAAATTTGACAATTGGACACCTTACGGTATAAAATGCCAATATGGATTTTTTCTTAAATATATTTTATTTTTCGTGGTGAGTATCGACATAAATATTACACAAGTATTGATAAAAATATATGATGATCAACTCTCAAAATTTTACAAAAAAATGACAAAAAGTCCCCAAAAATGAGAAATTTGACTGTAACATCGTATTCAAAGATAAATTTTAGATTTTCAGAGAACAAATTTAAAAACCAATTTTTTACCTTGATACTTATTTTTTTATCCGAGATTTGTTCTCAACTACCTTCGAGATTGCACTTTTCCATCATGTGCATATGCGATCATTCATGCAAGATTAGGAAGGTCTTGAAAATACCTATTTTGCCTAAAGAAGGCCGACCCCTACTAGGGCAGTCGTTAAACTCTTAAGCTCAGATATTTAAGACTGTAAAAATGGGGGCCTGAACAAAATTAAAGGACTACACCATTCAATCAAGAATTGTCTAGCTTTTAAGAAAAAGGTCTAAAAGTTTCTTGAATTGAATGCCTTTTGATTCAACAATGCCCTAGGACCTAATGTTACAGCAAATGCACTACCTAATCATCTCGAGCCTAGAGTTAACATTTTGATCGTTGAAGAATAACTACCCTAAAAACAAATTTCTAAGAAATCAAAACCCTAATGGAAAAAGTTTGGGCAATGCTGACTGAAGGTAGAATCTTTGGTCAAAATCATAAAAATTAGTGCGAACTAATTTGATCTAGGGGCTAACTTTTGCAAGTTTCACATGATTCCAGGACATACTTTACAAGATTGTCTAAAATTTTCAACCATGATCCAAAGGATGATGGATAATGGAAAAGTTGAATACTATTAAGGAATTAGTTAAGAAAAGTCAATCAGTATGACCAACGAAGGATAGTCATGATTGCCTTGTCGATCACCCTCCCATCATTTATTATAACTAGCCAAAGGCTACACCTCCTAAAACCAAAATTATTCCCAGACTCATCATTAGAACACCAGTACCTTTTCCATACAAAGATAATGAGCAATCACCATAAAGGTTTTATGATAGTGGCATGACAACTTTGGAGGCTGTTATAGCCCAGGTAGCTACTATTGATATTATTGGGGTAAGCCATGTGACTAGAAGTGGTCCTTATTATGGCCTCAAAACCAGAGAAGCTGATGCCAAAGCAAAATCAAAAGGACAAATATCCAAAAACAACTACAGTTACTAAAGATATCCTAATAGAAATTCAATAGCCGGTGAAGAAAAAGAAACTGGCCAAATTTCTCAAGTTTATTAAACATAAAATGTATAGCAATATGGAATAATGAAACAACAATTGGCAAAAATTTCTCTACTAGCTTTATTGCTAAGTTTAAAGCTATATCAAAATGCTTTATTAAAGTTGCTTAACCAAGCATATGCCTTTAGGATATATCAATGAGAAAAACATGATGATCTGATAAATAATATTGTTGCTGACAATTTCATTTTGGTTAATGAGAAAAAAAATCTTATGAGGAAGGACCACTTCCCCAAAAGCCCTTCATATAACAACAAATTGCAATGGCACCATACTGCCAAAAGTTCTCATTGATAATGGATTAGCTTTGAAGGTGATGCCATCTAATCGCTCTATCTTGTTTGCCGATTAATGCTAGCCAGATTAAGTACAACCAGATAGTTATCAAGACATTTGATGGAACAAAAGAAGAAATTAAAGAAACTGTTTTAATTACTTTAAACATTGGCCTATGCCTATTTAAAGTAGAATTTCATGTGATGGATATAATCCCAGCATATAATTATTTATTGGGATGCCATAGATCCACTCTGCATGTTCTATATCATCATCACTTCATTAAAAAGTCAAATTCATAATTAATAAAAAAGTGATCAGCATATCCAGAAAAGAAGACATCGTAGCCATGACTTCTATTGAAGCCCCTTATGTTGAGGCAAATGTCAAAGCTAAATAGTGTTCCTTCAGAGCCTTTGAAATTGTAAGTGCCACCTTTGCTTTGGAAGATTCTATAATTCCTAAATCCAAGCTATCAAAGAACACCCGTATAGGCCTTAAACTATTGGCGAGAAAAGGTGCCCGGGTTGGATAAGGGCTTAGAAAATATTTACTAGGGTAAGCCAATCCATCAACATAATTGGTAAGAAAGATAAACATGGACTAGGTTTTAAGCTAGAATAGAGTTAGAAAAAGAAGATAAAGAACAAAACTCAAGGAAAAAAAATAACTTAGGCCATTAATCAATAGTTAACCCATAAGTTAGCCCTTTACCCTTTATTTAAAGAAATTTTTTGCAACATAGGGGTCATTAATCCAGAAAGCAAAGGAAAAGAAAACAAAGATGTCATAATAATGATCAATAAAGCCTTTAAGAAATGTCAAGTGGCCACCGTAGGAGAGAATAATAAGAAGCCAAATGATGTTTGTGGATGTGGGAAGTCTTAGAGTAGCAACTAATTAGATTACAAAAATTTTATAAATAACACATAAACATGGTAGTAGAAACATAATGATAAAAATAATTTGTGACTCTCGAAATAGGATCATCTTACATGATCTTGATTAATCTTTCAGATAAAAAAACTAAAAGATCTAATCAAGATAAAAAAAGACCTTAATTTTGAGAAAACATTTAGTAATTCCATGACAAAATTATTAAATTCACTAAGCCTGATTGTCATAAACCAAAGTTGTTTAAGCGTCTAGCCTTTAACTGTTATCCATACAGGTGACCTGAAAAACCTTCAATAAGGAAGAGACTTTGTTGCCGGAAGCCATGCTAGCAACTTAGGTTTCAGTAAACGTTCCTTACACTTAGAAGATCTTGATTCAAAAGACAAAACAAAGAAGGAAATGATTTTTCTCTAAGAAAAACCTAGATTATGTAATCCCTCCTGAAGGATTTGGTTAAAAATGTAAAACCTAATTTTAAGGGTTTCTTGGCCAATTTTCCAAGTCTTCTCTTATCTAGATGGGATGCAGACATATGTTAATATATCTAGGGTTTAAAATTTTAACTTTTTAAAAATTTACAATTTTGCTCTGGCCCATATGAACTTACTCAAATTGGTCCCAAGTAACCATCACTTGTATTAGACATATAAACCTAGTTTCAATTTAATTTCTACTAATCACCTCATGTGTAACCCATTAGGCCACTATGACATTGGCAATAAATATAAAATAGCCTAATTAAGAATATTTTATATTTATAGACCAAGATTAGCATATAGCAATTCATCATGGGCACCCAACATGTAGGGAGTGTCAAGATGGTCTGGACATGCCTTTTAGTGTTTAGTATCTCAGTGTAATAAATATCTTTTCATCATATAAGAATTAGCAAGAGAATGGTTCAGTGTTTACTCTTAGTTTATTCCATATTAGTATGCAACCGTTATGTGTTAACTCCATAATCAATATAGCCTTGGCCAAGGACTTTCAGTTAACATGGGTAGGTACATGTAAGATATGCACATTAAATAAATATAATGTCTAATTACATGAAATCGCTAAATAATAAAGCCTTACAAGCCATAACGATTGGCTTGCAAGGCTTACACTAACAATCTCCCACTAGCATTAAAGCAAATCGCCCATATGTCTAAGTCTCATACCTTCCATATGACGATCATGTTTTTCCTAAGATAGAGTTTTAGTGGAAGGGTCGGTTAACTTTTCCTTGTTGGGTACTCATTTCATACTAACGTCATGTCTCTCTATAATATCTCTAATGATGTGATATCACCTTAACACATGTTTGGATTTCTAATGAGACCTTGGTTCTTTAGCTTGCATTATGGCTCTATTATTCTCACAATAACAATGTTCAGAAATCAAGTGCATTATCCATCCAAACTTCCTTTAATGTGGCCTTACAAGTGGGGTTACATTTGGCTTCAGTTGTTAAGTCTATAGTCTTTTCACATTTGGAACCTTTCCAACTTACTATAGCCTTATTAAAGATAAACGTGAAATTACTTTACGATTTGCTATCAACCCAATCATATTGGAAGCTCGCATCACATGAAGTTAGTTTAGACTTTCTATATGCCATAAAGATATCCTTAGTCCTTTGCAAGTATTTATAGATACTCTTTATAGCAATCCAGTAACTTTAACCCAGGTCACTTCAGTATCTGCTTGTGATACTTAGAGCATATGATACATATGGTTTTTTTTACATAGGATAACATACATAATGGATCCAATAGGCATAGAGATCTCATCCATATATGCCCTTTCATCTAATGTTTTAGGACACATTTATTTTAAGTAATACATAGTGTACCATAGGTAGGTTTTTTCTCTGTTTTCCATGTTAAACCTTTTTAACATCTTACTTATGTACGTGGATTAGGATAAGCCAAGCGGCCTTTTTGATCTATCTCTATAGATCTTAATCCTAAAATATAAGTTGCTTCTCCTAAATCCTTCGTGGAGAATTATCTAGATAGCTAAAACTTAGTGGCCTGTAGCATTGGTATTTTGTTTCTTATGGGCAAGATTTCATCAACATACAACATTAAAAAAATAATGGCTTGCCTATTCATCTTTTTGTAGACACATGGATCATCAAAATTCTTTATCAAGCCAAATTCCTTAATTACTTCATCAAATTTACTATTACAACTCTGTGAAGCTTGCTTTAGCCCTTATATGGACTTTCTCAGTCTATATACCTGATTTGGATTTAACTTGGTGAAAAACCATTAGATTGTGTCATGTACACTTCTTTTTGAAAATTCCCATTAAATAATGTAGTTTTTACATCTATCTGTCATATCTCATAATTATGATATGCAGTTATAGTAAGCATGATCTGAATGGATTTTACCACAGCAACCGGTGAAAAAGTTTCTTCATAATCAATGCCCTACTTGATTATAACATTTCACCACTAATATAGCCTCATATGTCTGTACATTGCCATCTATGTTAGTTTTTCTCTTGAAGACCCAATTACACCTTATAGGTTTATCCTTTCAAGTAGATAACCAAAGTCCATACTTGGTTAACTTTCGGGGTATCCATTTCAGATTTCATGGCTTCAAGCCATTTATCAGAATTAATGTTAGACATTGCTTCCTTAATAATATCAAAAGACTAGATAGATGGAGTAGTTGTGTCTCTTAAGTTTTAGGTTTTAAGCATTTGATGCTTCAACTATTGGCTAAGGTTCCATAAGAATGTCTCTTTATGGTTCTTAAACTTCTTCAAGATTAATTTTACTCCCATTAGACCTTTCAAATAGAAACTTTTTCTTAAAAAAAGTGTTCATGTTTTGAGACAAACACTTTTTGCTCATTAGGTTATAAAAATAGTATCTAGTAGTTTCTTTAGGATATGCCATAAACCTATATTTGACTGATCTTGCTCCAAGCTTGTCAGTCATTGCATGCTTCACATAAGTAGTGCATCTCTAAATCATTGTGTAAGATAAATCTGGCTTTTTACCTTTCCATATCTTATATATTGTCTTATCAACAGATTTAGATGAAACTTTATTTAAAAAATGAGTAGCAATTTCTAAGGCATATCACTAAAAGGATATTGTAAGGTAAGCCTTAGACATCATGGAATGAACCATGTCTAGCAAAATTTGATTTTTTCTTTTAGGCACTTCATTATGTTATGGAGTTCTAGGTGGGGTCCATTATGATGGAATCCTATTCTTAATCAGATGATCCAAGAGTTCTTAACTTAAGTATTTTCCTCCTTGATCAGATCTAAGAGCTAGAATACCTTAGCCAATTTGTTTCTTTACTTCAGCCTTATACTCTTTGAACTTTTCAAGAGCTTTGGACTTGTACTTCATTAAATATTATAGGCACTTTTTTTGTCCAGGCCAATTTTTAGCATCCTGAGGCATAATTAAAAGATGATAGAATCAAAAGAAAATAAAAAAATAAAAATAAGGATAACTATTGATGCCGTGTCACTGGCACTATTAGGCGAGATGGCACCAGGCAAAAATTTTTTTGGGAAGGCTTAAAATGCCTATAGGTCATATTAAAGAAATATCAAAGGTTACTATTTAGGGTATCACCGAAGTCATTCAAATGAGCATAGGTTAGTTTCCACTGTTTGTGACCATGGTGAGGTATTCAAAGGGCCTAAGGTATGTGCAAGTGACATTGTTGCATAAGTATTGATTTGAAGCTTTCATGCTGCCAAAATTTCAAATTTTCATGTGTAGTATCGATACAAGAGGGTTTGGTATCGATTCATAAGGTGTGGTGTCAA
>JBBYHL010452736.1:0-15856 GCA_038381835.1 Adansonia madagascariensis | reverse complement strand
CTCAACCTCATCAAGGAAAAATGCATGAAAGCCATCTGCCATGGTCAAATGTATCAAAGATGCATGATCCGAGCCCACGACAGAAAGATGCACCCATGACAATTTCACCCAGGTGAATTAGTATTGTAAAAGATCCTCCCAATTCATAAAGATGCACGAGGCAAGTGGAGCCCTAATTAAGAAAGACCGTATGTCGTGAAGCAAGCCTTCTCCGAAAGGGCCCTAATCTTGTCAAAAATGGATGGTAATGACTAGCCTAACCCAATCAACTCAGATTCCTTCAAGAAATATTACACGTAAAGGGCAAAAACCTGAAAAGGCATCTTTAAAAAAAAAAGAGAACAAAAAAAACAAAAACAAATAAATAACAAATAAAACAAATAAATAACAAATAAAAAGAAAATAAAAAGGGGTCTAGATGAAAATTCGAAAAGGGCATCTAGGTAACCAACCCAACTATAGTTGAAAACCTGTAAAGGCAACTTGAAAAGATCAATTTTGATGGGGCAGAGACTGAGATCACTTCTAGAACAAAGTGAAGCAATCCTAGGGATCTTTCAAAGATCAACTCATACTAGTCACATTCATTGTTCAAGAAAGATCCTAGAAAGCACCTAAAGAACATTCATGTCGTTATCTTCAGAGGCATCTTTCGCCCAAAAGATCATCCTTCTTGTCATCTTATCACTTATTTGTCAAAAGATATACCGAGTTATGTCTCTTGGCTATCATGAATAAATATTGCCTTGTTCCTTTTAACCCCTATACAATTCATATTGCACTTGTCATTTAACTGATAATGTTTGATAATCAACTGAAATATGCATAAGGACATCTTGATATTACATCGAAAGGAAAAGGAAAGCATAAAGAACTCTGCTCATGCCTTGATTGTCAAGATCATGCACTTTTCATATCCAAACACCTGCTTGGCATGACCTTACACCAAACTATTTTTGGCTTTCACAAGCCACATCTCAAGAAAAACCATTTTAAGCTAACCAAAAAATTGACCCATGCGTTTTATCAGAATCCTATCGAAACCAGAGACATCAACCTAATCAGTCAAAGAATCTCCAAATTGTTGACAATGCCTTCTAATTGTCAGGAAAATGATTGAGCCTCCCGAATCAAAAAATGTAAAACTTTTGAAAATAGATTTTTTGTTGTATCCCTAGTAGAGCCGGGACAACCTATAATCCCCAGCAAGATTAGGAAAATTCCTATCCATAATAGCAACAAAGACGAATCGCCATCCCTAGGAAAGTCTGAATGACATACAAGAAAAACTACAACTATCTCCCATATTAGACTTTACATCATGTAATCATGATAGCATTCCACATCATGCATTCACATTACCATCACACATCAGGATTTTTGAAATGTTACTTCAAGCCAGGTTCACCAAACCTCTAAGGATTCCCTAGTAAGAACTTTAAGCTTCGTAAACCAAGCGTTATTTAGGAAGCACCTATCAAGAAAACTTCGTAAGCCTACACGAGCTGGTGGCAACAAACTTGTCTGCAAATACCTAGATGCCAATCATACCCACATCAAGCCCACAAGTCAGTGGCACTTTTTCACAAGCCCACAAATTAGTGGCACTTTTTCAAAGCCCACAAGTGAATGGCACCATTTTGAAAGCCCACAAGTGAATGGCAACCTTTTCGAAGCCCATGAGTCAATGGCACTTTTTTCAAAGCCCACGAGTTAGTGGCACCCTTTTCAAAGCCCATAAGTTAGTGGCACCTATTTCAAAGCCCATAAGTCAGTGGCACCCTTTTCAAAGCCCATAAGTCATGGTACATTTTCAAAGCCTACCAGTCAATGGCACCATTTTCAAAGCCTACAAGTTAGTGGCACCCTTTTCGAAGCCCATAATTCAGTGGCACCTTTTTAAAAGCCTACAAGGTAGTGGCACCTTTTTAAAGCCCACAAGTCAGTGGCACCCTTTTTGAAGCCCATAAATCAGTGGCACTTTTCCAAAACCCACAAGTCATTGGCACCCTTTTCAAAGCCCATAAGTTAGTGGCACCTTTCAAAGCCCACACAAGCTGGTGGCACCTAGTCTGAGTCAAAGCCTACACAAGTTGGCAGCATCTGAGTCAAAGCTCACACAAGTAGGTTACACCCAAGCCTGAGTCAAAGCCCATATAAGCAGGTGACACCCAAGTCTAAGTCAAAGCCCACACAAGTTAGTGGCCCCCAAGTCTATCTCAAAGCTTGCACAAGCTGGTAGCACTCGAATCAAAGCCTATACGAGTTGGTGGCACCCAAGTTTAAGTTAAAGTCCACACAAGCTGGCGGCACCCACATTAAAAATCCATGTTACTCTGCACCTATCTAAGGGGGTCAAATCTTAGAAAACCTAACACCTTAGTAGAGAGGGCAACCCCTACAAAATTCACTCAAACCTCTATCAGGATTGCTGCCAATATGCTGTATTTATCACGGACAAGTATTAATTATAATTTATTTCTTTGCAGGAGTTCTGGGGAGCATTATTCCACCTTGTCCTATTCCTAATTCTTAGCAACAGTCAAATAGGGCGACTGTAGACATTTTATTTTGTTCGGGCTAATTTTTTTAGTAACCAGGGGCATGGATGTGAGAGGGGGCGATGATCGTCAGGAGATGTGTCGCCTAATGAAAAAGTATTTTTGAGGAGGTCAAGAAGGCCTAAGGATCATATCAAAGATAAAGGCAAAGATGTGGCATCAAAGGACGTAGTTCAAGTTATCGGGGATAAATGACATGAAAAAATTCATAATTTTGCATAAATGTATCGATACAATGCTTCAACGATCCAACCATGTAAATGTATGGATACATGGGCTTATGTATCAATGCAGGAGCTCATGTATCAATACTAGGCCATGCCAAGACCAAAAGTGCATTCTGTAAAGAAATGTATCGATACATATCAACATGTATCGATACAATAAAGCATTGAATCGATACAATGGTTCATAGTATCAATACAATGATTATTGTATCGATACAATGTTCATTGTATCGATACACTCAAGGTTTTTGGACCAAATGTATCGATACATTCTATAATGTACCGATACACACAGGTCATTTTTCACGATTCGGGCATTTTTTACTTATCCACCATTGATACAAAACTTGATTTTAACTCGTTTCTTTGCATCAAAAAAGATCAAAACCCATATTAGATTATGAATTTGGACTTTTAAATTAATCAAAACATTTTTTTGAAGTCTAAATTAGATCAAAAAGGTCAATGTCACATGATCACCCTATTCCTCCCTAGTTTGTTGACCAAGATCACCATCAGCCACCTTATTTGCTGGAAAATTATTTCAGCATTTAAACCAACCACCCTATATCCATCAGATTGGTAACAAGTTGCTCCCTATAGCCACTCTATAGCCACCAAGCTGACATCACTTTGTCCCTCTTAAGAAATGACCAAAAACACCTCTAATTTGGCTCCAAAATGCTGGTATAAATAGACTACTTATATCTCAACTAAGGGACTTTCTAAATTCCAGCTCATTTTTTACTTCCAAAACACATTCACACATCAAGAAAACCAAATCCCATAGCTCTTCACTCAGCACCTAAAAATAGCCTCAAAACACTCACTCTCCACCACTACACATTCTGAAAATCACCCTCATCCATACCAGAACCAAAACCTTATTGTTTTTCTCTTTTTCTTGCTCATTAACAACAAGGAAAATAGGAGAATTCAAGCCATCTGTGCTGCTCTAACTATTTGGCCAAAAATTGAAGTTTTGTTGGTATAACTTCCTACTTTATCACTTTCATTTTCTACTTTTCAGCATCTTCATCATTTTAGTGAGCTCTCCATGTTTCCATCACCCCTTTAGGATTCTCATGCATTATTGTGACCTTTGGTTGTTGTAGTTTAGGATTTGGATGCCTTGATGCCCCTTTGATGTGCAAAATACCTCATTTCATCCTCGCTATTTTGATAGCTCTTGTTCATGCATTTTATGCCATATCCATGCATCTTGTTATGATTAATCCATGTATGAATCCTTAGCCTAGCATATT
The DNA here is from genome assembly GCA_038381835.1 of Adansonia madagascariensis. Taxonomy (NCBI): domain Eukaryota; kingdom Viridiplantae; phylum Streptophyta; class Magnoliopsida; order Malvales; family Malvaceae; genus Adansonia; species Adansonia madagascariensis. The sequence continues at coordinate 11,803 of JBBYHL010452736.1, read as the reverse complement.
TTATATGTTAGCTTGCATTTTGTCATGAATCATTATCATTTTCAGCATGTTTCATTCCATAAGATGTGTGCATAACACTTTCTTTGTCAAGACCATTGGTAAAGTTTGCATCCCCATTTATTTTTGGTGCCATCCCCTTGTATGTTCATTATGTTCTCCTTACCTAAATGCATGTTTGATGGCTATTAAAAACTAATTTTCAAAACCTCCCCAAGCCGAGTATGTTAACCTTAACCAATAAGGATTAGCATGAACTTAGCATTTTCCTTAAAGTTAGCAAAGATATCTTAGGGAAAATTAAGTTTTCCATATCTGGAATCTTGGTTCAATGATCTCAAATCTTATGATTTTGCAACGAAAATGGCCTTACACGTGTTCCCGAAATGTTTGTACCTTGTTTTTGAGTCAAAACCTTGAGTGGTATGATCAACACGCTATTTTATTGTCCCAAATTACTCTGGGGTTGTGCAAATGAGCTTGTGACACTCATGCCACTCTTTCCTTTTAGTCATGGATGTTCGAATGTTGATGACTCGAGTTTGGACTCGTAAACATAAAGAAAATAAGAAATATCCTTTACTTTGCTTTGTCTCCTATTGGCAGCATCACTGTTACTAATTGAAAAATCACTTTATAATCCCAAACAATTTTTTATGAATTTTACAATATTTTTCTCTGAAAGTGTGTCAAAATATCTTTAAAACCAAGTCTTGTTCTTCCCCGGATCAGTCCGGATGAATGAGATATGATTTTTCAAACTTAGACTGTCCATAATCCCTGGAGTTAACAAAGTGCATTCTGGTTGGGTCCTTTAGGCCCAGTAAATGATTTTTCCAAATCCATCCAACATTTTTCCTAAAAGTTCATGAAATTTCCTTTTTTGAAAGTTATCGTTTGCAATTTTTCGATACTAAACTAGTCCAAGGTGATTTTTCAAATTTTGACGCACCTTGTTCCTTGTATGCTCTACCAGCAGTGTAATTAATCTGAACTTGAAAATTTATTCCCCTAGAAAGTGATCTTTTGGCATATTGGGAATATTTTTAAATTGACCCTCGTCGAGTTACCTTTCTAACAGTATCATGTTCACCTGCTAAAGCCTTCAAACCAATTTAGAATAAATTCAAAAAGGGGGATAGCGTGATGCTGTCCCCTATTCTCAGTTATGGTCAAAATTGAGTTGTTTTCCCGAGCTTCGTCTCGAGCATTCAAATGTTACCATATCACCCTGATTAGCCTTGAAAACAAGCTTTGACCTCCTATAGGCTCGTATCAAGGCACGAACATATTTTACATCTTTACCATCCTCATTCACAACAACTTCTTTTGCTAAAAATCATCTAAGAGCTCACTTATTTTTTAAATCATAAAGTTTTGTCAACTTAATTTTTCCAACTCGACTTCTCTAAAGAGTGTTAGACATGTCACTTTTGGGGATACTCCAACCCCGACCTTCCGAGGGGATACTCCAACCCCGCTTTTCAAAATTATCAAGATATAAAAAATCTTCCTTTGTCAAAATTATTTGTCATCCACAGGGATACTCCAACCCTGACCTTTCGAGGGGATACTCCAATCCAATTTTTCAAAATTGACAAGATCTAAAAATCTTTCTTTGTCAAAATTATTTGTCATCCATAAGGTTACTCCAACCCCATCCTTCGAGGGGATACTCCAACCTTGTCTTCCAACTACAATTAAATTTTTCTCCTTCTCGGGCTCCATGAATATGTCAAAAAAACCTTGTTCAATCAAAGAACCCAGATGCATCTCAAAAATTATTGATTCAGTTATTCCTAGATAATCGATGCCAATTGCTAGATAAATTCTAATAGTCCATCCCTTTTTTTTATCATTACATTGAATGATCCATGTTATGTTACTTCATTTGTTGCCTTACTAACGTGATTTCTTTGTGATGATTACTTGCATTCATGTTTTCCAATCATTTCAAATAAAATTAAAGGTAATGCTCCATATGGGTATCTCTCCAGTACCCAAAATGGAACATTCCATTTTCAAAGTAAAATCCAGAGGTCATGTTTATTGAAAATTTCTATATTCCTCATCTCTCTAGGGTGTATATGAGATTATATATTTTCATCAACACCTGGATTTTTATTTCTATAAAATTCATGCATTGAAAAAAGGGTTATATCAAAATAGTGATAAGTTAAGATCGAAAGAATCGAAACTTAGATAAGACATAACTAGTAAGGTATCGATTTTTGGTGTCGCGAAGAGGTCCGTGCCCCATCGTACGTAACCAACTCCCAAACCCAAATAGTGAATCTTTGTACTACGTAGACCACGGGATCGATGTTTTAAGTTTCATAACTCAAGACATAGGTTTTAATAAGCATTCGATCATGCCTAGCCCAAAGTGATCGGTGTTGACTCCAAGCACTGGCCATTTCATGATGGTCATCTGAGACCAATAAGATGGGTGATTCATCTTATAGTCCCCTTCACTGTATCATGAGTCGAGAATCCATACTTTCTCCTTCTTATTATGTCATGAAGGGAAAGTCTCGATCAAGAAGACATTTCCAAGTCAAAAATATTTTAAGTCGTATACATCGATAGATCCACGAGAATCCATCCTAGGGCATGTTGTGACACTTGTACGTTAGGATAGGACTTAGCTATTACATTTGGTTTAGAGCTGCTTCCCTTAGTGAATCCATCCTGTACACCAAACTTTGAGCCACTTCTATAAAGCTCTTTTTGTTGCTTCTTTACTTTAAGCACCAATTTACAAACATCATGCAAAGACCAATAAGGTTGTAGCTGAACAATAATAGTTATCTCATATTTCAAACCTCCAAGGTAATGTGCAATGGATTGTTTTTCTGGTTCAACCAATTCACCCTTTAATAAGAGACTATCTAATTTTGCAATGTATTCTTCCATATAGATATCTCTTTTTTTTTCAAATTATAGAGCTTAAGACCTTACCTATAATTATTGTACAAGTATTTCCTTTTTAGTTCCTTTTTTATCTTGTCCTATATTGCAATCTTGCTTTTCTCTTCTTGTTTTCTTTGCTTTTTCAGATTCTCCCACCAAAATGATGCATCTTTTCTAAGTTTAATGGTAACTAATTAAACCTTATGATACTTGGGTGCCTCATGGTATTCAAAGATATGCTTCACCATGTTCAACTAATTAAAAAACTTATCTAGTGCCATTTTTCCTTCAAAATCAGGAACTTACACTATAGGATGAAAGAAGTTATAACCTCCTTGATCATTATAGTTCCTTCAACCATTGTTCTTTAACTTTCATGGATGTCGAAGTATGCTATCATCAAAAGTATGACCTTGTGCATGATAAAAAGGGTTATCATCTTCTCCATTATCACCTTGCACATCATTTACAACTTCATGCCTTTTAAAAACCTTAAAATGTTATTGTAGTTGCTTACAATATTGCCTTGAATCCACTATGGAAACATCACATTCATCCACTGAGAGGTTTTTTTCTTCTTCCACATTTTATGCATGACAACACCTATTAGCCATGATCAACTTTTACTTCTGATACCAAACTAATGCCAGAAAAGTGGATTGAAAAATAAAAGATAACTTTGTAGCAAAAATAACAAGAACCAACCAAAAGGGATATAGAATTCACCACCCAAGTTTGGAAGATTCAAAGAAGATAACAAGGTCACCATTAAGGATTACTCAAAAGCATGTAGAAATACACTACCCTAAGTATATAATTTAAGGATATAGAAACCCATAATAACCTATCACTCTATAGAAATTCACTAAAGAGATATAGCATTATAGATTCTTAAAAAGAATTCACTTTCATTTTATACTTAATAATATGCCAATTACATTCTAAAAGGGATAATTTAAATACTAGTTGCTGGAACAAACCTCCAAGCCTTAGGAAATCTGAAAGGAAACAAAAGAATTACTAAAATTTAATATGATTAGCGAAATTAAGGTAACCATAATTTTAAATCCTTAAAATTTAGCAAATATCTTTTTGACCAATTTCTATTAATTAGGCCATAACTTCCTCCACCAAAATCCAATCAATATAATTCCATACATTATGGAAACTAGACTTAAAGCATCCATATATAGTATGCCTTTAACTCTTTTGGAATTAAAACCGTCATTGCTTTCAAGTTGACACATGTGAAGGATTGCTATTTTTATTGAACCAAAGTCAAAAGTTACAAAATCTTTTTGAACCATGAGTTGCATGGGTTGCATGGCTTGTTTCCATGAATATGGACACTCCCATGTCAGTTTTTAAACTTGATCTTGAATCAATGAAGTTTGCTTCAAGGATTTTTTTGGACTTGATCTTGAAAATATGGCTTTCTTTTCTTTTAATGAATTCTTCAACAAAGTTTTGATCCAAGGGTTTTTATGACTTGACCTTGAATCAATGATTTTCACTTTAAGGGTCTTCTAGACTTGATCTTGAAAAATGGGATTAACTTTTTTTTCTATCGATGAAACAAGATTAGAGAACAATTGTTTGAGAATTTTTTAGAACACATAGTGTTCTTCAGAATTTTTTCAATTCCTTCGATTTTTTAAAGATATCTTCTTAAAATTTAGAGAGTATTTAGTTGTTCAAACTTAGTAATTGTGAAATTGTTGTTAAATGGCTTATTGAAGGTCTCTTTTATATAGTGCCAATGCGATAGGTAAAAAGAGTTCTTAAAGAATATGTTCTCTTTATAAAATAGTTCTAAAAAAACTTATCTCTTATATTTATCTTTTATTTAATTTAATTTAAAGACAAGGTAATCTTTAAGGAATTTGATTTCTTTGTGAAAAAGTTCTAAAAGAATTTCACTTTTTCATATACCTTTTAACAAATTTGATTTAATTAAATTAGAGACAAATTAGTCATGCCATGCATGCACATCTAATTAATCCTGATGTTATCACATATGATGTCATTGATTTCACATAATAATGCTGTAATTGAAAATTCCTTAATTAAAAGAAATTTCAATTGACATGTAGCAATTTGTGATTGGTCCAAATTTTTCTCTTGCTATAAATGCCTCTTTAAGACTTGGTTGCAGACATGATTTTTTATGAGTGCAGCAAGTTGACAAGTATTAAACATTGATTTGCTTTTGATGCCAAAATCTATTTGCACCTTTCTTTTGAGAAGAAAATGAAAATTTCAAACATAATCATGAAGCTTGTTACAAAAGACAATACTTGATCAAACAAATATTTTGTTTTGTTTCATTTTAACCAGACTTGGCAATGAAACCAAGCTGTATATGTACCCTAAATTTTCAGAGACCAAGTCGCAACATATTTTTGAGTTTTTTTCCCCTAACTTTTGCCTAAGTTGTTCTTGAAGGACTTTTAACTTGGCAGTAATTTTTAAATGTGTCATTTTAAACTCTTCTTGAAAAGGAAGATGACAATTTAAGCTTGTATTTAGGAGTTATACAACAATTTAAGCTCTTGCTTAGGAGAAATATGACAGTTTAAACTTTTGTTTAAGAGCAATATGATAGTTTAAGCTTTTGTTTGGGAGCATCATTTTTTTGAATAAGTAGTTTAACTCATGCTTAGAAGCAACATTTTTCTTAGAAAGAACAGTTTAAGCTCATGCTTAAGAGCAACAATTTTTTACTAGGTAATCTAAGCTTGTGCTAATGAGCAAAACAATAGTTTAAGCTCTTGCTTACTTTGCCACATCGTGCCATTACCTTGATGACAGGATAGGATATGTTTGACTTAAAAATATCCCTTGCTTGGAATTTTTTGATATGATGGTGTAAGAGAAAAAAATATGTTTCTTGTGATTGCAGTTAAGGAACCGTTAGATGAATTGTTCGGCTGACTAGTCTTTAACAACCACCATGAAGTGCTCAAAAATTTAGAGTCGCCATCGATCATTTGGGCTAGATATGATCTTAAACCTATTAAAACCAATATCTCAAGTTACAAAACTTAGAGATTTGATTTTGCTACATGTTCTAGAGTTTGTTAGGAGGGTTCAAGAGTTGGTTATGTATGAGGAAGGATTAGCAGCCCCATGGTGCCTAAAATTCATACCTTTTGGCTATATAATATCTAGGTCTAATAGCCTCAGTTTTTGTCGTGTTACTATTTGTATATAATCAATCCCTTTTTTATGATACATGAAATTTCTTTTGCGGAAAAAAGAAAATCTAGTTTTTATAAAAAATTTTAATACCATTATGTACCCCGAAGGGATAGCTATATGTAACATCAAAATATTTTCAGATTGAATTCAAAAAAGATGTTCCATATCGAGCATAGGAGGGATACTGATACAAAACATTGCCTTGATAATTTGAAAAAGATTTAATTCGATATGTAGATGCATAAATTGTCATCAATAAAGGAAATGTGTTAGTAAATCATGAAAAACCATTGTAGAATATAATCACACAAAAACACAGAAAGAAGGGACGGTTGGGATTTATCCCATTATTGTCTTTGGTTATTTAGTAATAACCAATTTAATAATTTTGAGATGCGTTTGGACTTATTGGTTGTTTAAACATGAAAACCAAGCTTTTGATTGCAAAATTTGGGGTTACCTAGGAGAGAAAAAAATTTGATTTTTTTGGAGGAATTTGAAAATTGAGGTTGAAAAATGCATGTGGACAAGAAATTAGGTAATTTGAAAAATGGAATATTTTTGCATATTTTTGGAGAAAAGGGCAGATTTGAAAATTTAAAGCTGGTAATTTAAATAAATGACAAAATTAAATTTTAAAGGTGTTTGACCTTGATTCAAACTTGGTAGGATCCGTATTATGACACGTAACTTCATCCGGGAATTAACATGATTCATTTAGAGGCATTAGAATGCCTAGAAAAGGGAATCCAGGGAAATCGGTTAATTTTTACTTAATGCTAAAAATAGGGGACAACATTGCATTGTCCACTTTCTTGAAATTATTCTAGAATGATCTGAAAGCTCCAAGTGGAAAACAAGATACCTTTGGAAAATTAACTCACTCAGGATTAATATAATAATATTTCAAAAATCCTAGAAAATCGCTTTCTAGGAGGAAATAATTTTTGAGCTCAGGTTTGGTTTGGCATTGACAACATGTATAGGGGAAAGGGTGTAGCATACATTAAAAATCGACATAGACTTATTCAAAATCGTTAAATCGTAAATGATACCTTTCTGAAAAAGGAATTTAATGTAGTTTTCAGGAAAAATATTTATAAGCAAAATGTACCTACAAAAATATAGAAAGCATTTAAATAAATAATAAATTAAAATATAATAAAACTAAATAAAACTAAATTAAAAACTATTAAAAATAAATAAAATCTAAATAAATAATACTAAATTAAAAATTACTAAATATAAATAAATTTAAATAAAAAATTTCTATGACTTAGCTAATTAATATTCATAATAAGACTAAATAACTCTGTTTTATAGAGTTATCAAGCATAACTAGGCAAAGAAAAATGAAGGTCATAAGTAGAAAATAGGCCTTTTGTATAAGAACAAAATAATTGGCATGTTATCTTTAAAAGCACTCTTGATCTCTCTTCTTTTTGCATAGAAACTCTTCTTTTTCCTTTTTCTCTCTACTATGGTTAGACTCTTTTTCATTTTCATTATTTTTTCTATTTTCATGCCATTTTCTCTTTTCTTTTGCTCTTCTCTTTCATTTTCACTAGTGTCTTCAAGTGGTGGCATAGAATCATTTTCCTCATCTTCAGTTTCAATCTCTCTACTATCTAACATGACATTGCTCTTTTATTTGGACATTGAGATGCTATATGACTAGATCCTAAACACTAAAAGCATTTAATATCTTTATTTCTTTGAGACTAGTGTTGCAACATAGCCTAGATACGAATCCTAAGTGGCCTGACTTAAAAGGCAAGTGTACCTCTCGTTCCTATATATCTATATATCAATATATCATAATTAATTTTTTTTTTGTATTTGGGGATTAAGTCGTCGAGATGAATTGCTTACTTGGCTTACCCTTAAAAAGTCTTTACGAGATGACCATTTATTTGTCTTAAAGTCACCAACAATTTATTTTGACTAGGTAAGATCGGTCACCTACCGAAGTTCATATGTCAAGGGTTACAAAACCTATGAAAACAAACTCTGAGGTCTACATTAATACCAAAGATCATATGAAAGGGTTCGAGAGTTAGTTACAGTCAAAAGCAAAGATCAATCCCTCTCGTAATGTTGGGTAATCGATACCCTACTAATCTTTGTCGCAACATGGCCTGGATACAAATCCTAACCAAGCCCGACTTAAATGGCCTTCGCTCCTATATTTGTTAAATTTATCACTATTTTATATTCTCTTATTTCTATAGGCCATATCATTGTCATAATTTTCTTATTTTGGGGATCGGGTGGTCGAGATGAATCGCTCACTCGACTTAACCTTAAATAGTCATTATAAAATGACTATTTATTTAAAGTCGCCGCCAATCTATTTGAGCTAGGTAAGATTAGTCACCAATCGAAGTTTGTATTCTGAGGGTTACAAAACCCTAGAATACAAACTCCAAGGCCCACGATCATACCAGAGATCATATAAAAGGGTCCAAAAGTCGGTTACAATCACAAGTAAGGATCGACCTTTTCGTGATGCCCAAAAATCGTATCTTATTAATTATGTGTCAACTTGAAACTTAATTTTTATTCAGTTTCAGCATATGGCATTTAATTATAGATTTCTGAAATAATAATTTTTAAAACAAATTTATTATTTCATGTTAGGAAGATCGAGTTATTAATTATGTGTCAACTTGAAACTTAATTTTTATTCAGTTTCAGCATATGGCATTTAATTATAGATTTCTGAAATAATAATTTTTAAAACAAATTTATTATTTCATGTTAGGAAGATCGAGTTTTCAAAATTTTGGAAGTCAAAATATCTCACGTACTCATCAAAAAACCAGTGGAACGCGAAAGCTTTTTACCATTCTCCTTTGTATCTTAACGGAAAACCAGAGGAACACAAAAGGTTTTAAAATTAAAAATGTCTTTTGCACCCCTATGGAGGGCCAGAGGAATGCAAAAGGTTTTATTATTATTTTTTCAAAATTTATAAAATCCCAATTTTCATTTTGAAATAGATATCTCGGTATTAAAATAATCCTTAAAACCTCTCTTATATTTTGGGAGAAATTCTACGTATTATTTTAACTTGGAGATATTGCCTTAATTTTTTAAGAAGAAAAGTTTATATTTTATTGAAAAAATTATAAAACTTCCTAAAACTACATAACAATCTAAAATGATGAACATATTCCTAATGTATTCTTTAGACATAAAAATATCCTTGTAATCACATAGGATTTGGTTCTAACGAAATTTTCCAAATGTCCTTCGGGTATATCTTCAATGTGAAAGTATCCCGATACCTCTAATGGACACCAAAAATGACTTTAAAAGGCTAAATGAATCCTAAAGATTCACCTTTGCCATAAAAGCATCTCGGTGGAGAAAATCACAAAAATACCTCTAGCATATACCTTCAACATTAAAGTATCCTTGTACCCCCAATGGATGCCAAAATGACCTTGGAAGGTCAAACGAATCCTAAACATTCACCTTTGGCATAAAAGCATCCTGGTGAGGAAAATTATAAAAATGCCCCTGGGTATACCTTTGACATGAAAGCATCCCAGTACACCTAATGGACACTAAAATGACCTTAAAAGGCAAAATGAGTCTTAAACATTCACCTTTGGCATAAAAGCATCCCAGTGAGGAAAATTATGAAAATGCCCTTGGGTATACCTTCAACGTGAAAGTAACTCGGTGACCCTAATAGACCTTAAAATGACCTTACATGATGAAAAGTAGATGAAATTAGCGTAACTAGAAAAGCTAAAATCTTAAGTTTGACTTAAAATGCAAAATTTGAAATCAAGCCCCTAAATTTTTAAAAATTACATTTCGTATCCTTCGAAAGACCGAGCAAATACAAAAAGTTTTGAAAATTTCTATATCCTTACAGAAGGCCATAGAAATAATAAAAATCTCTAAAACTAGTAAAATGCTCGTTTTGCCCCCTAAATATGAAAATTTGTTATTTTGTCGCTGCACGTTTCTAAATTTTTATTTTAGTCCCTACATAATAAAATAACCTAAAAAATCACAAAAATCACATCCAAACATATATGAAAAATCAGCAAAATACCAAACACTTTGGCCTTAAAAAAGTATATTTCTATAATTTACAAAATGACCCCTAAACTTTGTAAAATTATATTTTGACTCCTATATAATAAGATATCACAAAACATCACAACAAATAATTAAACCATCAAAGAATCACCAAAAAAACATGGCAAAAATGTGTACAAAGGTTTGGCTAAACACTTTCAGCCATAAAGCATTATTTTTCATTTTTTTTGCAACTTAGTCCCTAAATTTTCTAAAATTGCAAAATAACACCTTAAAATGTTAGAAATGGCTAAATCATGTTTACTAATACACAAATCAGAAATCTCATGGCTTACAAAGCTCTCAACCAAGCCAAAAATGTCAAAAACTTTTGCAAGTTTTGCAATTTAGTCCCTATGTTTACTAATATTACAAAATAATAAAAAAAACCATGAAATAAAAATAAAAATAAGCACAAAATGATCATGAACAATTCCAATAAGATTCGGCCAAGGTGAAAAACATGAAATACATACATGCTTTGACATAAAAAATCATGGAAATAAGCATAAATGATTATTATCAAACTTAAATCAAAGTAAAATCATAAACTAAATATAATATTATTCTAATTAACATATCAACATCACAATAACATGAAAGAATCATCAACATAAATACAAAAAAAAAAAGAATCAAAATCACATTAACAAGAATAATATTATACATATACACAAGATTTAGCTAAAAAAACAACAAAAAAATACCAAAAAAAATTTTAAAGCCATCATGTTTAGCCTTTCAACATGGATGAGAATCCATGAGCTTCAACATGATTTTGGCTTATGAATAATGATGAAAATGAAGAAAAATGAAGAAAAGAAAAGAAAACAAGTGTGATACATTAAGAAAAACTTGAAAAATTAAGTAAACATGTATATTTTTAGTGTTTTTTCCTTCCAAACTTTCTTTTTTTTTCTTTCTCTAGCCAAAAAACCATGAAAACACATCTTCCCCCTTTTATAAAGGGGGAGGTTAGGCCAAGAGGATCCCCAAATCCTCTTGGTCGAAACTCCAAGAAAAAAAAAGAAAAATTTTATTTATTTATTTTATTATATTTTTTGTCATAATTAGCATAAAAAGGTGAGATTTTCATTAATTTGACAAACAATCAAGGGCCATTCAAAAAAATATTATCATGATTGCCTAGAAAATATCATGTAATTGGTAATCAGTAAACAACCAAATTAGTTAGGGGAAAAATTGAGAATTAACTAGACTAGTTTTCATGAAACTAAGAGAAAATAACTAATAACTAAAATAAAATTAAAATAATAATAATGAAATACAAAATTAATAATTGATAATTATAAATCAAGTTTTTAAAAATGAAATAATGAAAAAAAAAACTAATTGGAACTTCAAAACTCATAAAATTATATGAGAAAAAACCTTAATGGCAAAAATTATCATATGCGAAAAAGATGCAAAACTCATAAAATAAATTGAATTTTTACAAACTAATTTAATAGGAATCAAACAATAATATTTGAAGAATTTTAAAAATTATAAACCCAAAAAAAATCTACCGAAAAAATTTACCGAGTATAAAACCCATATCTCAGTAATAGAAAAAAATTTTAAAACTCATGAA
>JBBYHL010452715.1:0-12966 GCA_038381835.1 Adansonia madagascariensis | reverse complement strand
AAAAATAAACAATAAATAAATAGAACACACATAATCTTATAAACTCTATTTATACAGTTTTTTTCATTACCCATGTACCGTACAATTATCTTTTTCAGAAAGCTTAGAATATATTATTTAGGTGTAGTTTTAACTTACTTTTCCCACTTAAAACCAAAATCACTAAAAGCCTGGTTAGCTCAAAGGAGCCCAACATGTATAAATCCAATTTGGCCCAGTATCCCATTAGCCTTAAACGTAGCCCAATTGTGACAGTGCCTAAATTAGATTTAATAATTTATGTATTTATTTCATATTTATTTATTTTGTGTATTACAATTATGTTTAATATATTTTATATTTATATAAATTTTAATATATTAATAATTCATATTATAGAGAGTTTGATATATGTATTCTATGTCATATTTATGTAATTGTGTTTAATATTACTAGACCTAACTTAAGTACAAAAAAGTTGATCCGTAAAAAATATTGAGGTTTTGAAATCTAAAGGTATATTCGGATGAAGTATTTTAATGAAAAAATTTTATTTGTAAAGCAATTTTTAAAATTTTAAAATGAAAATTTTTTTGTTTGATAAAATAAAAAAAAATTAGAATTATCAAAAGTTTTTGGAATTTCAAAGAGAAATTTTAAAAAACTCAAATTTTATTTTCAAATTTTACTGATTGAAGCAGAACTTGTTAAATTCTTTTATTTTTTTAATAAAATATTAAAATTTATTATATTTTATTTTTACACAATTTATTTTCTTCAATTCAAGATACAAAAATTCATTATAAAATTATTATTTTTTTCATGTTTTAATAGTATCTATGTCTTTTTTACATTTTATAAATCTAAAGAAACCCAGTTTTCTATACTTTTCTTACTTTATCTCTAATATTATTATTTCCCTGCTATACTTGTTTATTTTGTCCCATCAAATTTCGATATTCATTTTAAAAAAAAAAAAAAAATTAGAATTAGATTTGGAGTGACTATAGAATAATGAAGTATTACTTGGTTTTATTTATAGTCGTGTGTGTATAGATATATTTGTTTGGTCTAATACTGGCATGAGAAATGCAACAATTGGTATCAAGAGAATTGCATAGAAGTAAAAATATAAAGCAGCAAAACACATAGCTGCAGCAGGGTAGGGTCGGCTAGGCGGAATCCGGTGGCTCCCCCAAGACCAAGAGGGTGCATATTTTACTGCCCAGCAGCAAATGCGTCAACGGGGAACGTCTTTTTTACACCAGCGAGGCTCTTGAAGTGAATTTTGCCAGTGGGTGGATCATCCACTACAATCTCATTCACTGGGGGCCATAACATGAGTTCTCTAGCCTTAACTCCCTTGAGCTTCTTGATCCTCTTCTTGTCAACAAAACCCGTGATTTCAGTGTCATAGCTAACCAGTTTGCTGATCAACTTGTAGTTATGTTCGACCTTCTTCTTTTGCAGAATCCACATGTAACCTGTATTCCTTACGAAACCAACTTCAATAACATCTGCAAGAGGAAGAAGTCCCACTGGGAGCCCGAACTCTTCGAGAAGACCAATAGCCATTCTCATTCCTTCATCATGGCCTTTCTTGACAATCCCTCCTTCCTTCTCTGCCATTATAAATGGAGTTCTGAACCTTTTTCTTTTACCTCTTTGTTGCAATTGCTTGCAGTTGTGACCATAAACATGAAGTAAGGAGACTATTTATATTGCTTGCATGCACACTTAAGACAAAATTAAAAGGGGAAAATCGAGGTTAATTGCATTGTGTTAGCCACCACACGGGGTTTCCACATCAAACCGGCCATTAACATTTTTTTTCCCATTATGTATTTAACACCCCTTCGTAGGAAAAAAATGGGGTGAAAAGCCTTGTATCACTGCATTGCCTTTCTGTAATTATCACTGTTGCACGATGTTCGATTTATGTGCTGAAAGATAGCTGAAATGGCATGAAAATATTCTGAAATTCACCCTGTTAATAAATAGCACTATAGAACCATATTTTGGGGTCGAAATTGGATTCAAGAAAATTTTCTCTGCTTACCTTTCATTATCTGCATTTGTAATTACTATTTTGTTTGTTCTAGTTGCATCTATTGCTTGATCTACATCGTTTTTGCTGTTGTTGTCTGGGTTCTCTTGTTGCTTAGCCATCTTGCAAGGAAAAACTGTATGGCCTGCATCCATAAATCAGTTCCCTGTGCCAAAACAGGGGTGATAATCTTCTTTTGGTTATGCAAAGAAATGAACTTGGCAACCAATATTAATTTATTTTTAGGCTGATCTGCGGCTGATTATCTATTCCAAATTTATTCAACATGATCAAGCTGCCCGAAAAAAATGAACAAATATTAGAAGACTAACGACAATATATAGAAAGCTTAACAAATATGAAGTGGACATCGGGATAGACAAAGGGCATTGACAAACAAGGGAGAAATTTTGGCAATTATAACATGTAAGGTTTTGAAACTCAAAGATCAAAAAGAAGAAGGAAAAATCTCACCAATTTTCAGGAGGCAAGTTTAGCGGGTGGTGCTCATGAATTGAGTCAAAATGCAATTTAAAATTTTTTTAGATTTTTTTACTCAAACCCGAATCAGATTCATCCAACTCAAAAATTTAAATTATTATTCAAATATTAATAAAAAAATTTAAAAATTATTTTTATAATAAAATTTAAATAAAAATATTTTATTATTAAATAATAATTTTAATCAAACTAAATTTTAAAAAAAATGTAATAAGATCCAATTTAAATAGATTAAATCGAACGGATAGCTTGACTATGAATAGATCTAAGCTTAACCCATTCAAATTTCTCATACAATTTCAAGATGTATACATATTTTCTGGATGAGACTAAGGTTCAGATTACAGCTTCGTGAATGGTGGTTTTTATTGAATTCTGTTGCCGAGATTTTAAATCCGTGACAAAACCATCTCGCAACTCACTATCAAGATGGAGTCCCTTACGGGGTGTAACCAATATTCTTATTAATATATTGAGCAGTATCTACGTGATTCAATTATTAGAGTTTATGGATATATTCCAACTTCAGGGAAACAGAGCCACAGTTCTATTTCACATGGAAAACTACACATAATATATATATATATATATATATATATAAAAGGATATTCCATGCAGGGTATAAAGAAGCAAATTTCTGGTGATGTTATTGAAAGTGATTTTTTTTTTTTTTTGCCCGTGGCATTGGGTATTATTAATTGCTCTGAACTTCACATCACATTCAGATCATGTAAGTTGCCCTTTCTTTAATAGTAATCATTAAAGAATATCACTCCTTTTTTTGGTTCTTTGCTTTTAAGTCAACGATGAATAGTTGAATACTACCGGTAAACTCTTTAATCTCTTTTTATTTTGCATTTAAAAATTACCCCTGCATCTTTCTTGACAAGAGATATGTTATCATTTACTTTGTATTTATATTATTTAAATTTTTTTAAAAAAATTTTATATTAAATATTTATATTTAATATAAAAAAATTATTAATTAAATATATTTATATTAAATAAAATATTTATATTTGATATTTAATTTAAAATTCAAATAGCTAAGCTTAGTACGTATGTGGCGATGGTGTTTACCTTTACCTGCCCTTAATAAATTGTAGGAACTTCCTTGGAATTTGCCAGAATTAATCTAAACGGCCGCTGACATTTGGTGAATCACTGTCGTTGTCATGTAAATTACTCAACGCGTTCTGTAATGTCTACTTTTATTGGACAAATTGACTAGCCACCCATTGATGTTTGAGTTGTTAGCTTGTTGTCCTCTCGCACCTATAACAATGATTAATTTAACAACAAAGCTTGCATGCAGTCTCGCAGTAATAAGCAACAATTTGCATTCTAAGTATCTGATGATTTACTTGATTCATCCGGAGAGTCTAGAACGGGTTATGGCTTGAATTTTTGCATTTCTTTGACCGTTAAATGTGGACCTTTTTTCCCTCTCAATGTACTACTGTATTTACAAAGCAAATCAATCATTTCTTACCTCGGCATCTTTAGATTTGAAATCATATCAGGCAACAACGGAGAATTTTCCTGAATACTGTTTTGACTAGTGTTTTTGAAGCCTGCTATATAACTGGAGTTGTCGTGGTTGAGCTTTGAGCATAAATTTTTATATCTCGATTTAATTTAATTTAAATTATTAAATAATAAAAATATTTATTTAAATTTAATTATAAAAATATATTAATATTAATATAAAATTTATTTTTAATTTTTATTAATATTTAAATAATAATTCAATAGACCTCATTAAAAAATTTAAAAAAATTCGGACTGTTGTTGGCCCGCCCACGGAGTAACTCTATGTATAACTCTATATTATTCATTAGTCATACGGCTAGGTTTGCGACTACTTTGCTCCTTATTTAATTTCGACGCAACTGCGAGGCTTTTCCCTAGAATCTTTCGAAAGCTTTGTCCCCAAGAAGCAACTTGGAAGAAAAGAGAGAAAAAAAAAAAAAAAAAGCGCGTGGGACCATTTTCTGTTTGACATTTCTTTGCAAATGTATTCTCTCTTATCCCTCTTGACCTTGCCTATATATAAGTACGTGCCATGGCTCTCGATTCTCATCTATCTATCTTTCAACTTCAATTCCAAAGACAAAGATCAAAGATACTAAAAAATGGCGGTTAGTTAAAACTCTACCTCCTACTGTCTTCAGTTGCTATATACTATAACTGCCATCATATTAGACAAACATTTGGCTAATTATTAGTTATCAAACATTAACATGATTGTTGTTGTTGTTGTTTTTTTTTTTTTTTTCTCTCTCTCTCTGCAGATGGTAGAGATGAGAGTAGATATGGACTGCAAGGGCTGCGTGGTCAAGATCAAGAAGGCACTTGGAAAACTCAAAGGTATGTTCAACTTTCATGGCGGTCATGACTTTAAATTTTCTTAAGCAGAAAAGAAAACTGATATATATATATATATATATCGATGCTTCTTTGTTTATCATCTTCATGCATAAATAATATTAATAGTTTGCAAGCTTCTTGAAGCTCTAAAACGATTGATGTTAATGGCTTGAATTGGGTGTTTTTTATTTCAGGGGTAGACAGTGTAGAAGTAGACATGGGCATGAAAAAAGTAACAGTTATGGGTTGGGCAGCGTCAGACCAGCAGAAGATCCTGAACATAGTGAGAAAAACTGGAAAAAGAGCAGAACTGTGGCCATATCCATACAAGCCTGAGAACCAATTTTACTACGAATACTATCAAAGACTACCCATGATTAGTCACCAGGCAATTGGGCGTTCATCATCGTCATCATCCTACAACTACTACAAGCATGGGTACGATGGACATATTCATGGTTACTATCAGCCACCACCTTATTCAACTCTTGTTGATGAACAAGCCAGCTCTATCTTGAACGACGAAAACCCCCATGCTTGCTCCATACTGTGAGCTCTACATACATATATGTATGTGTGTGTATGTTTTAAATAAAAACATGTATTTGTGCGTTGAATTGCCCTTCGAAGAATTATTTTGAATTTTGTGCGTTTGAACTTTGAATGCATTCGCTTTGTATTTGTTTAGGTCAGCTTAATTAGAGCTTTGTAATTGTTTCTCAATTTTCATTTGTTTTTTTTTTTTTTTATTAAGGAGAAGGAGATTGTTACATATAATTTTTGGAAACCACTTGTTAGAAACAAATAATTTTTGCAACAAATTAAGTAAGTTACGTCATACATACTACATTCTCAAAATACATTTTAATTTTAATTATAAAATACCTTTTAAAAAAAATATATAAATCCTGTTTAAAAAGGAAAACTTTAAAAGTTACTTTTTTATTGTAAATTAATAACTGGTAAGAGAGAGAGGATCATATGAAGTGGACTTGCTCATGGGTCCGATCAAATTAAATTTGTATCGAATTTGGATATGATACTAACATTAATTATGTTTATTTAAGCCAGACCTTGTTCGAAATGTGAGCTTTAAATTTTGTCCAAGTCCACTCATATTTGTAAATAAATAGTCTAAGCCTGTTTAGGCCTCCCAATATTATATTATTTATAATATATTTTTTAAAAATATATATTTTAAATTTAGTTTTTATTAAATTAATAATTTTTTATTAAATTTATAAATATAAATAATTTAACTTAATTTTTAAAGATTACACTATAATATTATATATATGTATTATTTATATGACAAATTACATAATATATAAAATATAAAATATGTATATAATATAATAGTAAAATGGATCAAGCCGTGCTTGAGCTTATAAAGTTGGATCCAAGGCTCGATCTATTTTTTAATCAGATCTAATTTTTTTTTATCTAAGCTCATTTTTTTAAGCCTAATATTTTTATCCAAACATTCTCAAATATTAAACTGATCTTCGAACTTAAACGAATAACTTAACCATTTATCTAATATGAAGATCACCCTTTCAACCTTTTATTTGTTTCTCCTTAGTTTTTCTCCAAGTTTTTTTTATCAACTGTGAGAAAGTGTTTTTTTTTTTTTTTTTAGTAAAATAAAATAAAATAAAAGAGAAGTAGGTAACCATTATGCTGTTTAACCCATAAAGGCTAAAGTCGTCACTCGTCCTATATAGCTTAGAAAAAGATTTTATTTATTTTTTATTTGGTTTTTCCCCGGGATTTTCGAAAATCTAATTTTATCTAAAATTAAACCATATAAAGGAATGATTCATGATTTTGTTTCTACTTCCAGGAGATGTGAGGCTTTAATTTGGCAGGGACTTAGAAATCCACTAATGCTAATATCACCAACTGATTATATTAAAATGAAAATGAAAAAGAAAATGATTAATTTCGTTTAGTGATTAGGAAATATAGAGAATAGAAACATGTGAATTGGTGATGAAAGTGACGACTAGTAGTGGGCAGACTGGAAAGTGCATTTTGCTTTAAAATAATAAGCTTTTGAATTCATGATATTACCTTTACGTGTTAGCCGACTTGATTCACTTAAACATCATGAAGGCCTTAGAAAAAGCTCAATCAATGGGTGCCACCATTACATAGAGAGATTTCTGTCATCCATGAGCCCAAATCTTGGGAATGTAATAATCACATTCTTTGAGAGGAATATATCAAATAATCCTAATCCCCAATTCAAATTAGGGCAAAGCCGCATCTAAAATCTTTCACTCACAGCGGAATTCGAGTTACAAGAGCTATTTTTATTTATTTAATTATTTATAAAACAAAATTTGACTGGTAGATTTGGGGTTTTAATTTTTCGGACACTGTTGAATAACTTTAGCCTTTTTAGGTAACAGTACAGCCGAGTAGTGAAGTGAGCTTAAATTCACCTGAATGTTGACCTGTCTCCATCATTTGCGTTTCCTTGCAAACCTCTAAAAAAGACAACACCCTCAAAACAAGCTATTACGCGCCAAACTCCGTAGAACGACCTCCTAACACTGTCTGCTTTTACAAGAAGTGTAAAACACGGCCACCTTTCTAGCGTGGGTCATTGACATTCCAATTCAAGGCCGGCCAGTCCCGTCCAGTCTCCGCTTCCCCCATCTTTGCACATCTTAGTTCTACCTGATTGGTCCACTTTAACCGAACCCCCACCCCACCAAAAGACCAGCTTCTTCCTCTCTTCTCATTCTTTTCTTGCTTCTCATAAGAAAAATTTTTCTTTTAATCGACCATGGATTTCTCCAAAGAACGTGAAAACTTCGTTTACATCGCCAAGCTCGCTGAACAAGCTGAACGTTTCAATGGCCCGATCTAACCAAGAGGTCTTAAACTTTGGTTCTTTTCTCCTTTCAACATATTAAACTGTGGGAATTCTTTTTGTGTTACAGATATGGTGGGTTCTATGAAAAAACTAGCGGAGCTTAATGTGGAACTAACCGTAGAAGAACGAAACTTACTCTCGATTGGGTACAAAAACGTTATCGGTGCTCGAAGAGCAGCGTGGAGGATCTTGTCTTCGATTGAGCAAAAGGAAGAGAGCAAAGGGAATGAGCTAAATGCTAAGCAAATCAAAGGGTATAGGCAGAAAGTGGCATTGGAGTTGTCCAATATTTGTAAAGATATTATGAGTGTGATCAATGAGCATCTCATTCCTTCTTGCCTGGGAGGAGAGTCTACTGTGTTTTATTATAAAATGTGGGTGTTTTTTTGGGTTTTTTTTTTTTTTTCCGTTGATTGACTCTGTGGGGTTTTCTTAGGTCTTTTGGGGTTTCTTTGATTGCAGGAAAGGGGATTATTATAGGTATTCGGCGGAGTTTAAGGTGGGTGATGAGAGGAAAGAGGCTGCTGATCAGTCCATGAAAGCATATCAGGCAAGTTTATTATGGTTCAATTATGTTTAAATTGGCTTAAATGAAGAATTTTGATGTACATTTTTGCTTATAAGTTGTTGATTGGTAGATGTATGTTCCTCACAGTATATAACACACGGCACGATTTTACATGACACTTAAATGAACTTTCCATAAGGAATTTCACCAAAGTTCTACCTATTTTTGAGATATTTTCTCTTTATTTCATTTCTTCTCACCCCTATAGTTATGAATCAAATCTCATAAAGTTGTGGAATTTGAAAAAGAAAGTTCTTCGAACTCTCGGTTTCTTGTAAGGAAGCAAATTCTGTCTGCACTTTTTTACCCTGACTCTGAGACTATTGCCATCCTTTTATTCTGGCTACTGCACTTTTTTACCCTTCTGCTGAGCTTGTGGACGTAAGTTGTTTTACCATGTTTTACGAAATCCTGAGATGGCCATAAACACGTGTTGAATGTCCTTTTTGTTATTATCCCGAAATTGATGGTTCTTTATGTTATTTGGTTGCAGTCAGCAACTACTAGAGCAGAAGCTGAGTTGCCTCCTACACATCCAATCCGGTTGGGTTTGGCCTTGAACTTCTCCGTCTTTTATTATGAAATTTTGAGCTCTCCTGAAAGGTATGCGTGCTGTTTCCCGTGTCTTAACTTTCTCGTTGTGCTACTTCTGAATAATTTTGGAAAGCCATGTTACATGTTAGACCAGGGCCCGTCACCTTGCTAAGCAAGCTTTTGAAGAAGCTATCTCAGATTTGGATACTTTGAGCGAGGAGTCATATAAAGATAGCACATTGATTATGCAGCTTTTACGGGACAACCTTACTTTATGGACTTCTGACATCCCTGAGGATGGAGGTAACTTTGTAGATTTTCCATAAAAGAATGGCTTAAAAAGGATTTGCATCTTAATGTTACCATTAAGTATTCAAATATTTATTTGAGGTATCATAGTCCTTTCCTACTTCTGCCATTTGAAACTTCTCTTTAGCACTGATATCTTTGGAATATTTCACCTTGCTGAGTATGTATATAGCATGGTGAACAATGTTTAGAATACAATGCTAGTTATGATCCAACTGTATCGATTATTGCTACATTTGATTCGTAAAATATAATATACTTTTAACTTTAGGTTGAATATTTAAAGGCTGGTATTAGATCCATGTCTCTTGTTTTGTTAGTTTTTCAAATAATTGTTTCAAATTTGTTAATTGATGGAGAGATTTTGGAATGGGGAGTGAAATTTTTGTGACACGGCTTTAAATGAAGCATTCAAGGGGGAAATTATTGTCTGACAGACATAGAATTTAGTCATATACAAGTTATTAAGGATTTTACTGCTAATTATTTCTAGTAATTTGAGAATTGCCCTGAAGTATTGTTTGATGCCAGGTTTCAAGAATAGTCAAAGAGTTGAGGTGTTGTTATTCATATATCTCTGATATGGTTTTCATGGATTAATACATAATTTTCTTTGTCTCTTGGACTTAAGTACTTAACAGTGTCATGTATTTGTTTCATTACAGAAGAAGCTGTGAAGCTTGGTGCTGCCAAAGCCGGTGAAGTAGATGAATGAAGCTGTCCAAGGTTCGTTCTTATCTCTTTAAGAAAAAAGTCCCATCATTAGAAAGACCAAAGTAAAAGAATGAACTAAAACTTGTGTAACTTGTGGCAGTTGTTTATATTTTTTAATCCATATTTATATTTGTTGAAGTAGATGAATGAAGCTGTCCAAGGTTAGTTCTTATCTTATAAAGTAAAAAGACCAAAATAAAAGAATGAACTAAAATTTTTGTAACTTGTGGCAATTGTTAATATATATATTTTTAATCTATATTTATATTTGTTTATGTTTTTTAGTTGTTATGTTACAGTGGCTTGGGACCTCCGAAACTGTTGGAGTTGACCAGTTTTCAAGACAGATTCAACAGTTTCTTTTCACTTTCTTCTTAGCATTTGGTTGTATTAGTAACCCTGTTGTTTGATGTGTGGACCGTGGAGTGTCAATGGCATTTTACATTTTCCACTGTCTCTCTTTTACATCCTTCCCTGGCCTCTTTGATCAAATAAGAAATATTTTCAGGGATTTTTTTTCCTGCTTTTGTTAGCAGCTTTGTTCGTTGAAAAATCCAATTCCATTTGGACCCTTCACTTGAAAACCAAGATTCAAAATCTAGTCTGCAGCGATCCGAGCTCACAGGCTTGATGGATAACTTAGCTTGTGAACACTTTTATTCAGAATTGGGTGATCTTTTCTTTCCTTTATTGTTTAAGTTGGGATTGAGAGACTTAAGCTCGAAATTTTCATTTTTTGGAACGAAATTGTGACTATCATTTAGGTTATTGTCCCCAAAATTAATACAACATTCTTGTTAATATTTTAAAAATTACATTTGTCATTGGCTATTAACATGCAAATAATCGGATGAATAAGAGATTCTCAGACCAATTCTTCTAACTATATGCGGAAAAACAGTGAATAAGAGAATTCCCAGAGAAATGGAGAGATGAACGGGTCTCAATATTTGTTCTAAAAACAAGGGAGAAATGGCGACCGCAAGAAAATAATCGTCACTGAGATGCAAAGCAAAGCCTTCCCACGGCAACTAGTAGCTTTTAGCCTTCCTTCCCTTATAAGAGAACGTGCTTTTCTTTGCTTTCGATGTAGTTTATTTTTCACATCGAATCTTCATTCTAAACCAAAACAGTGAAAAAAAAAAGGGGGGGCAAAATGGCAACATCTCTGAAGTCCATCTTCTTCCTTGCCTCGGCACTTTGCATCCTACCCCTCCTCGCTATTGCTAATGTGGAAGCACACGATAACTTCTTCGTGGAAGGAAAGGTTTACTGTGACAACTGCCGTGTCCAGTTCGTAACCCGGATCAGCAAGTACATGGCAGGTAAAATCCACCATGGCCGGAACTAAAATACAGGCGGGCCAGCCCTGAAGTCGTTTAAATTTTTTAATCTATACATAGAATTTGGGATGCAAATTCTTCTTCCATTTATTTATTTTTTCCATAAATGCTTGATAGAAGTTTCTCATAAATTGTGAGGTTTCTTATGGGACAAATTAACGCATTGGGTGTGGTTTATAAACAGGTGCAAAGGTGCGATTGGAGTGCAGACATATTGAAGGTGGAGAGCCAGACTATTCAGCAGAAGGCGTGACCGATGCGTCGGGAACCTACAGTATTAAGGTGGAGGGAGACCATGAGGAGGATCTCTGCGATATTTCACTGATCGAATCAACCGACCCTGACTGCAGTGAGATCAACCAGGACAGTTTCCTTGAAAGGACTGCTCGGGTTAGCCTCGCCAAGGACAGTGGGATCAGCTCCCCAGTTCGCCTCGCCAACCCTCTCGGGTTCATGGCAAAAAAGCGTGCCCCTGAGTGCGATGAAGTCATGGAAGAACTCGGATTCACCTCTCATGGTCTCATCTAAAGGACATTCCTTCGTTAATGGCAAAACAAAGTGAAAGTTCATCTACGTATTCAATAAACAGAGCTTTTCATTCTTTTCCCAGCTCTTTTTTTGGACAATGTCACATTGACAATATCCCCATAGTTATGGGATGAAACTAGCTAACTAGTATTCCTATTTATCATGGTTTTTAGGTTTTGCAAGAAAAGTTTCCAAAGTCTAATAAATATAATATGATCTTGCATGTAATGTGCTTATTGTTCAAAACAATTTAATTTTACAAGAAATTTCATGTGGGATTCTAACATTGGTCTTGCTTTTTACCTTTTGACATGTTCAGATACTACTTATTTTCATGAAGGAACTATAGATGATTTGTTGATGGATTGGGGCTAATAATTGCTCTAAACCTTTGATTAAGGTTAATTAGTAATCTCTTGTGCAATGTTCTAATTGGATATATAGGAAATTGGATAATTTGAAACTTACAATTTTTATGTAGATTATTGGTTTCTAATTTCATGTATTCTAGAAGTAATTTAACATTCTAATTCAAGAAATATTTCTATGTTGTTTTATATTTATAGATTGTACTAATATCCCAACTAGTTATCCAAACTGAGAAGAGGTCCAAACTTGACAGAATTCTATTGAAACCTTGTATTAATCCCCTGATCTTGCAACAAAAAATAGAGAATGAAATCAGGTTTTATTCTTTTTCCATTTAAAACTACAAATTCTTCAATTTTTATCATAAAATTAAGGTGGTGTTTGGTATGAGATGATCACTTCAAAAAATTATGATGATTTATGCATGGTGAATAGTTCACTATGTTTGGTAAGTAGTTAGTGATCTTTGCAGTGATCTTGGATCATCAAGAATGATCAGATTATTATCTAAAAGGAACATTTGTTCTAAGGTAATCATCCTAAAAACTAAGGTGATTTGCACTTGGTTATCACATCACTTATTTGTTAGTAATTTAGGAATCCTATATAGCACTAATATTAAATCACTAAGATAATAAGATTACTGTCATAAAAAGTGATACGATTCATATCCAAAAAAATAAGAATATTTTATTATCTTTAATAAAGTAATCTTTATTATTATAATTATTACTATTACTGCCGCTAATTTATCCTGACAATAGGAGTTGAACACAAAATTTCCTCTCAATTTAATATTTATAAACAAATCAACTTACAT
>JBBYHL010452694.1:0-15859 GCA_038381835.1 Adansonia madagascariensis | reverse complement strand
AATGAAAACTTACAACGGCGACGTATTAATTGTTGTCGGGTAAAATATTAATAGTCAGATATTATGTTTTACTAAGTCAAGATATTTTATTGCATTACGAAGTGGTAAAGATGAAGATTTCTACAAATATCATCCTCAAACAAAGAGTTCACTGCGACCATAGCAACAGCAAAAATGTGCAAAAACATGAACCAACAACTTTATTCAAAATTAAATATGATAACGCTTAAATTATTCGATAGATTTTAAATTAATTTGTTTTAAATAGGAAGAATTTTTTTTTCTTTTGAAAAAGTAGAGAAAGAGCAAGGCGGAACGGGTTTTTTGTATTGAAAGGCAGGGATGAAATAGTTTATTAAAATTATTATTTTATTTTTAGATATTTAACTTTTGTATGAATAATAAATTAATAAGATAATTATATTTATTACATTAAGACATGATTTAATATATTTTCTTTAGTAATATGATTCATTATTTGAAAAATAAAAATAAGTAATAAAATTTAAATGCGACGGAACGAGATTATAATGAATATATCCAACAATCATGAAAGTGATAATAATATTAAAACTTTAACGCTTATAAAAAATAAAATAAAAGATAAAACAAAATAATCCAATAATAAAATAAAAGTGAATTTTATAAATCCATCTGTACTACTCCGTTGCTATCCTTATTCAAAGGAAAATAATCAAAGAAATGACTGCCACGCAAAGACGATCCACCACAAACCCCAGCCAACGAATTAACCATGCCGTTGAATTTCTTCCCTAAATATCTTCATCAGTTTGATATCTTTGATTTTATCATTTTTATCAACAAGCTCATCAGTACAAAGCAGAACAGGGTGTTCCACGATTTCTACGGTTAACCTTCTTTTCTTCTTGCCTTCTAGCCCAAGAATATCCCGGCAGAGTCAGATTAATTCAACAATAAGCCAAAATTCTTGTATTTTTCAAATTTTATAAATATTTCCGACCACATTAGGTGGCAATTTTATTTGAATATTATTATTATTTTTTTTTTTAATTCGACCGAGACTTTATGAGGAGTCGCCACCTCAACCGGAGATCCCTATCAAATGACCGGGTGGCTTCCCACAAAGACTAAGGCAAAGGTGGCGAGACCTTGGTTAGACATTGGAGTTTTATCCTTACAAGTACCTCTTTCAAATGATTAAAGTGGATTAGTGAAAAATCTACATTATATTAAGAATAAAATATAAAATCCATTAAAAAGAATAAAGTATACGATAAGATATCCATTATTTTGGAACTTATACAACAATTTTTTTTTTTTTAATTTTCCAGAATGTTTCATGCTCTAAGCGTGATTTTTTTTTTTTCCAATCCCACAAAAATTGGGTTCATGGAGAAGTCATTGACAGTCTCCCTTTTGGTTAACAATCCTCCTATTCTTATCTTAAGATAAGTTATGGATAATTAGTCATTTTGTCTCGAATTCAAAAAAATTCGATTAATTCATCTAAATTTTACTCAATTCGATTTGATTAAAAATATCAATAATTTAAAATCGATAAATTTGAATTTGAACTGACCTGAACAATTAACCTAAAATTATCAAACTCGATAAATTCGAGTTAAACCTAATTGATCTAAAATCAATTAATCAGAGTGTTAAACTTGATTAATCAGAATCCAAAATGACTTGAACCCAATTAATAAGTGTTAAATTTGATTGACTCAAACTAAAACTTGAATCCAACATAACCTAAACTAAAATAATCTAAACTTAAAATAATCGAAATCTGAAATGTCTTGAATGCGAAGTAACCTGAAACAGAAACAATCCAAACCTAAATGTTTTTAAACTAAAAATATCTGACTTGAATTAACCTAACCCAAAAATAATATGATCCGTCCAATTGATATAGCTGTGAAAATATGGCATTTAACCAACTCTCCCTTGCTAGCAGCCCACTCATTTATCATCTGAGTGCCCACTTTGACATAGAATCTACATATACAGATATATATATATATATATATATATATATAACTATTTTTTAAAAAAAATGTATTAATAATTTGGTTATATGATCTTAAAATAAAAGGTCAAAACAATAGACAAGAAAAAAAGCAATAAAAAATTTTAGTGTTAAAATTAAGGCACTGGCCTTGCATTAGCTGACGATTCCCCGTCAAACTAAAAAAAAAATGTCAGTTGGAGAATCGCCGATTCAGTCCATGATTTCTCAACCGAATCCTCTAATTAACTTATTTTAGAAAATAAAAAGCAATTAATATTCCAATAAAATTGTCCCTATTATTTTAGAAAAAATAATTAATATTCTAATAAAAATAATCCTAATTCGTAGATTGTTAAATTCTAAAATTTTAAAAAAAATTATTTTTAATTATTTTAAAATTTTTCAACCAAAATAAAAATTTTTAGTTAAAAATAGTATTAATCTCAATTTTACTAATTTTCATGATTTTTTACATATTTAAATACATATTTATGGAATTATCTTTATTTTAATTTATTTTGAGAAAATTCTATTTGTTTATTATTTATTTTCAAAGATATAAAATTTATTTAGGAGTTAATTATATTTCCATAAAGTTCACAATGATATTGATTTTATGTTTTAATTGATAATTTTTTAATCTTACATAATTTTAAATATTTTATTATTGAGAAAGCCTCGTTTTGCTATGAAGGGTGCCACACTACTCAAATATATCTGCATGACCACAGAAAAGTTGTTCATTGTTAAATTTATATTTTTGTTAAGTTGATTTTTAGATATATATAGTTTCTTAATTTTTAGGTTACTAGAAGAATTGTGCAATTTGCGACTTAAGTGTTAACTTAACGAATCAAGTAAATGACTCGAAATTCTTTCAGTATTTATTTCCTGAAAATCAGCCCTTATTTTTACATTATAAATGCAAAAATATGTTATTTTATCCCATGTTTTAGTAAATTGGGTTAAGCATGAAATCTATAGTTTTAGATTTGGATTTGGAAACATTTGTGCTATTTATCTATATATATATATATATATATATATTTTGTGATTGTAATTTTGCTATGATTCTAATAAATGGTTTATCTGAAAATATATAGATATGTGCGTGAGATATATTTTTGTATAAAATGTGTTTCTAAATGGCTTCTAAATACAATAAATGTACATATTGCATTATAAGAAATCAAATTTTCCTGTTTTGGATGTTTTCCCAATAAGCTATGCTTAAACCTTGCCAATAAAAGTTAATTGCTAGCCATATCGACATATACTTTGTGATTAGGAATCGATTTCAACCCATGCCACCGGTTAAGAATTGTGATTTTTGTATTGAATGATGCCGTCGGTTTAGAATAGTTTTTTTTTTTTCGAATTGTGTCATCGGTTAATAATAATGATTTTTATTTTGACCCATGCCACTGGTCTAGAATAATGGTTTTTGTCTATAGCTTGTAAAAGGAGATAGTTATATATATATATATATATTTCGACGACTTAAGCATAAGATTTTCATTTAAATATATTTGTTACAATATAAGATTATCTAAAATTTTGTATTTCATAATTCAAATTATTATTTTGGCCTAACAGTTTTTAAGCATGGTTTATCCAATTGAAAGAATGCCAGTTGCTTACTGAGTAGCTGTACTCACTATATTCTTTAATATTTTCAAGTTCTAAATGTGGTATGAAATGTAGAAATATCGAGGAGTGATGTTACAACTTTAGTATATGTTTTTCTAGACTTTATTGTGTTTAAAAAAAAAACTATAACTTTTTGAGACTATTTTTTGATAGACTATTAAAAATTTCAAACTTTTATTTTAAACAGTATGTTATGCTTGTAATTTTTTTTTTGCACTTGATTTTTAAACAACTTAATTTGTTTTATTTTTATAAACATGGTTTTTTTTTTTTTGAATTCAATTTTGTTAGTTGGTTGCCTTGCATATTTGTGAGATTATATCTTGTAGATACCTGACATTTTTATGCCTCAGTTTAGGGCGTGATAGATTTAGTAGTATCAGAACTTGGTTTTTCGATTTTAGATTTTGACGATCATCATAATAAGACCCTTAGAATTATCATGACAAATGAGTGTGGATAGAAATTTAAGTTAGGAAGTTTCCTTTTATTAATTTACGACTTTTGTCTTATGTGGTTGCTTGTTAGAAAAAACAATCTTTAGTCTTAATATATTTGTTACTTTAATTGAATCAGTATGCCTCCTTGCCTAATAATGAACCAACCTTGCTGAGACTACAGCATTAGTTAGAGCTAGGAGTTTTAAAAGTTCTCATAATGAGAGAGGCCAAAACCCTTAAAATAAAGACAGGGATCAAGGAATAAATGTAGCATTTATATGCTCAGTAGGGTGTTGGGAATCAAACGGAGGTAGCACAAGGTGCAATGGCTAAGAATAATGGTAGGGTGTTGAACTTAACCAATAAAGTTATTAATCTAGTGAGGGATTAACAACAACACCAGCCATAGGTACAACAAGTTGATAATCCTACAAAATAGTCTGAGTGAGTTTAAGAAGATAGCACCTCCTACTTTTAAAGATTCTACAAACCCTAATAAAGCAGAGTTATGGGTCGAGGAGATGGAAAAAGCTTTTGATGCAATCCATACTTCGGATCAAGATAAGATTAGATTTTCTGCTTACTTACTGCAAGGGAGTGCTAATAATTGGTGGAAATAAGTAGTCTGCACTTATGAAAAAGATCTAGGATTCTTTACGTGGGATAATTTTTATACTGCATTTTATACAAAATATTTTCCTAGAAGTAAATTGCTACGGTTAGAAAATGAGTTTCTTAATCTGGTTTAGAGTAGCAAGCCTGTGGATGACTTAAGGCTGAGTTTGATCGATTATCGAAGTTTGATCCTTTTTTTATTTCTGATGATAAGAGTAGAGCTAGAAGGTTTGAAAATAATTTGAATGCCTATATTCATAGAGGCATTGTTTCATTGCATTTGACTAGCTCTAATGAAATGGTTAGTAAGGCGAAGTCCTTAGACTCAATTTGGAAGAAGACTTAGGAAGCAAGGAAAGATCATTCAAAGAAAAGGTGCAGAGACTTTGATTCTTAGAGTAAGAGAGCTTTTAGTGGGTTTTTTTTTTTTAATTTTAGGCCACTAAAAGGTCTCAAGCTTCTTTTACCTTTAAGGGTAAGTTTTTTTCAAGAGGTTTTCAGTCTTTTCATGGTAAGACATCTTAGCAAAGGCTTAAGTGTTCGGTGTGTGGTGGAAAACATCGAGTTACTGATTGTAGGCATGTCACTAGAGCATGTTTTAGATGTGGCTAGTTAGGTTGCCGTATTGCTAATTGCCTTTTAAATTCTCAAGATTCACAATTAATGAAGCAACCTTAGAACTTTTGAAGCCTTTGAACCATCTATAGTTCAAAAGATACAACATAATCAGGCTATTCAGACTACACAGACACCTTTATTTGAATTATGAAGAAAGGAAAGACCTTGGACTAAAGCTCATGTGTTTACTTTAATAAGCAGGATGCTCAAGAATCTAATAATGTTGTTTTAAGTATCCTACTACTTGCCTTTGTTTATGCTTATGTTTTGTTGATACCGGTGGTTCGCATTCTTTTATTTCATCTATTTTTGTTCAAAAGTATACTTTGTTTTAGATGTGGCTAGTTAGGTTGTCGTATTGCTAATTGCCTTTTAAATTCTCAAGATTCACAATTAATGAAGCAACCTAAGAACTTTCAAGCCTTTAAACCATCTGTAGTTCAACAGATACAACCTAATCAGGCTATTCAGACTGCACAGATACCCTTATTTGAATTATGAAGAAAGGAAAGACCTTGGACTGAAGCTCATGTGTTTACTCTAGTAAGTAGGATGCTTAAGAATCTAATAATGTTGTTTCAAGTATCTTACTACTTGCCTTTGTTTATGCTTATGTTTTGTTGATACTGGTGGTTCACTTTCTTTTATTTCATCTATTTTTGTTCAAAAGTATACTTTGCCTTGTACACCTTTGAAATATGAATTATGTGTTGATACATTGGTTAGAGGTTAACTTTTGTTTGGTCATATCTGTAAAATGTCTGTGATAATAATTGAGGATAGGGAATTGGTAACTAACTTGCTTGTTTTGACTATGCACAATTTTGATGTGATTCAACCAATGGATTGGTTGTCTGCTCATTATGCTAAGGTTAATTGTCAAAAAATAAGGGTATTTTTTGAAATCCTTAGGAAATACCTTCCATGGTAGTGGCACATATATTACTTTATAAGTTATTTTTGCGATGCAAGCTAATCGGTTAATAAGAAATGGTTGTAAAGGGTATGTAGTGATGGTAGTTGATAATAGAACTGAGAAGAAGGCACTAGAGGATATTCTTATTATAAGAGATTTTCTTAATGTTTTTCTTGATGATCTTTTTAGATTGGCTTTCGATTGGGAAATTGATTTCTCTATTGATTTGCTTCCAAGCACCAGTTTTATTTTTAAGACTCTTTATAGAATGGCTCTGGCGGAATTAAAAAGGTTGAAAGAGCAGTTACAAGGGCTTTTTGATAAAGGCTTTATTAGATCCAGTGTGTCACCGTGGGGAGCATCGGTGTCATTTGTGAAAAAAAAAAGATAGAAGTATGAGGCTGTGTATTGATTACCATGAGTTAAACAAGGTAACTATAAAGAACAAATATCTTTTACCCCTTATTGATGAATTATTTGATCAGTTAAATGGTGTTTAGGTGTTCTCTGATATTGATCTTCAATCTAGCTACCACCAATTGAAAGTTATAATCAAAGATACACCTAAAATCGCTTTTCAAACTCAGTATAGGGATTATGAGTTCTCTATGATGCCATTTGGGTTGATGAATGCTTCGACTGTTTTTTATGGACTTGACTTAAAGGGTTTTTAGACCTTACTTAAATAGATTTGTAATTGTTTTTATTGATGATATATTGGTGTATTCTCATAGTTTGGAGGAGCATGAAAAACATTTAAAAATCATTTTGGAGACTGTAAGATAGAAGCAGTTGTTTTCTAAGTTAAAAAACGTGAGTTTTGACTACCTATGTTCTTTTTCTTGGGCATGTAATGTTGAAGAACGGGATTTCAGTTGATCTAAAAAAGACTAAGGCAATAGTAATATGAAAAATGCCAAATAATGTTTCTGACATTCGTAGCATTTTGGGTTTAGTTGGGTAGCACAGACACTTTGTGAAGAATTTCTCTCGTATTGCAATGCCTTTAACTAGATTGATTCGGAAGAGAGTGTGATTTAATTGATCGAATGATTGTGAAAAAAGTTTGAAGAATTGAAAAAAAGATTGGTTTCTGCTCCTATCCTTTAGTTGCTACAAAAGTTTTTATCATCTACAGTGAGGTTTCAAATAAGGGACTATGATGTGTTCTCATGCCAAATAATAGAGTGATTGCATATACTTCTAGGCAGTTGAAACTGTATGAGGAAAATTACCCTACTCATGATTTGGAGTTGTTCGCAATAGTCTTTACATTAAAGATTTGGAGACATTATCTTTATAGGGAGTCTTATGAGATTTTTACAAATCATACAAGTTTTAAATATCTCTTCACCCAGAAAGAGTTAAATATGAGGCAAAGAATATGGTTAGAAATGTTGAAAGATTATGACTTGACCATTAGTTACCACTTAAGTAAGGCGAATAAGGTAGCAGATGCTTTAACTAGGAAATCTAGTAGGAATTTAGCTACAATAATTACCTCTCAAAGATAGATTCTAGAAGACTTGAGAAGAATAATTAGTGTACATGGTTGTGGAGCTTATTTGGCTAACTTATGAGTTCAGCTTACCCTAATTTAGAGAATTAAAGATGCTCAAACTGTTGATCCTCAGCCTTAAAGAATCATATATGAAATGGAATCTGTTCGAAACTAGAATTTCAAATTCATGAAAACAGTTCCTTGAAGTTTAGTACTAGGATTTGTGTTCCAAATTATTTGGATTTGAAGAAAGAGATTTTGAAGGAAGCTTATTGTAGTAACTATACGATCCATCCTACTGGTACTAATATGTATAAAGATTTGAAAAGTACGTTTTGGTGAAATAATATAGAAAGAGATTGCTCAATTTATAGCTAAGTGTTTGACTTGTCAATAAGTTAAGGTTGAAGATCAAAGACCGGTAGATTTACTAAGCCTTCTTCGATTCCTGAAAAGAAGTGGGAATGAATCGTAATGGATTTCGTATCAGGCTTACCTAGAACACTAAAGAAAAATGACAGTATTTAGGTGATTGTGGATAGATTGACAAGGTCTATACATTTTTTGGCCATTCGTATAGGTATCATTAGAAACATTGGTAGAGTTGTGTATTGAGCAAATTTTAAGACTTTATGGTGTATCAGTGTCTAAGTGTTTGATCGAGATTATCATTTTGTGGTGAAATTTTAGGAGAGTTTGCCTAATGCTTTAGCCACTCAAGTAAACTTTAGTACTACTTTCTAGCCACAAATAGATGGACAATCTAAGCAAACTATCCAAATTTTAGAGGACATGTTCAGAGCTTGTATTGTGGATTTTAGAGGTTCATGGGATTGCTATTTGCCTTTAGTAAAGTTTGCTTATAATAATAGTTACCAATCCAGCATTTTGATTGCTCCATATGAAGCTTTGTATGGAAGGAAATGCAAATCCTCTTTTTGTTAGAATGATATAGGCAAGAGACAATTATTGGGTCTAGATCTTCTTCAACAAGCCATTGAAAAAAGTCTAAGTGGTTAGAGAACATCTTTGTGCAGTTCAAAGTGCATAGAAAAGTTATGATGATAATAGGAGAAAAAACTAGAGTTTGAGGTCAGAGACAATGTATTCTTACAAATTTCTCCAATTAGAAGGGTGATAAGGTTTAGAATTCATGGAAAACTTAATCGTCATTATGTCAGACCTTTTGAGATTCTTGATAAGATAGGAGATGTACTTTACAGACTAGCACTTCTACCTATATCATCTAAGGTGCATAATGTGTTTTATGTCTCCATGCTAAGAAAACATATTCTAGATCTAAGTCATGTGATGGAATTGGCTATTTTGAGACTCAAAGAACATTTATCTTATGACAAGTATCCTTTACATATTATGGATAGAAAAGAGCAAGTGTTGAGGAGACGAATAATTTTTTATGTTAAGGTTTAATGGAGTAATCATACTAAACAGAAAGCAACTTGGGAGTTAGAAAAAAGTATAAAAGAAAAGTTTCCTCATCTTTCTGAGAGTCAAGCTATAAGTTTAGAGGACTAAACTCCTTTTAAGGAGGAGATGATGTAAAGCCCATAAGAAAAAAGAACAATACACTAAGTTGTTTTATTAAATGGTTAGCCTAATTGTCAGTTTTGTATTAAGGCCTAATTAAACTTATTAGAGTTGTGAACCTAATAACTAAAAAAATTGGGGTTACAAAGTTTTATGCTACTTTTTTTAGATAAGACTATAGGAAAGTCTAACCCTAGGGAAGAAGTAAAAAGGCAAAAAAGATGCAAATCTATCATGGAAAACATGGATTTAGGTAAGGTTTTGCTTAATTTTTGTGAAATTCTCATATTTTTGATCAATTTACGTAAAACCCATTGATATTCTAAAAAATTCGATGACTTTTCGGTGACATTATGGGTACTGTCCAAAGGTCTATTCAGGATCTTTCAAACAGCATTTGTGGCACTTCATTTGGTTGAGTATTTTAGGAGTTATGATTTTTTTAAGTTTATTGATTTGGGTTTTTTAACTATTTTGATAAGCCAACTTTGGATCACAGGAAAACCATTTTTTGGTGACTATTTCTGATGGAACTTAGATGAATTTTATAATACGAAATGTAAACTTTTTAACAGTATAATTAATTTGCTCATAGGAGTTCTGTGTCAAAAGAATCGAAGCCTCAAAGTAGGTTAATTGAATTTGTTAATCTGGAAACCTAGAAATTCTGAATTATTTGTGATGATTTTCAAAGTTTAGACTCCCAAAACTTAGGCTATATGAAACTGTTTTTATCGAAATAAAATTTCACATTATAGTATTATATCCTTACTATTGAATTGTGTTCTTAAAAGGTATCAATGTTTGTATGAATTTGGTTTTATAACGGCTTCAAGTAAGCTAAATGATCACAAACTGCTAAATGTTAAATTTAGGAAAAAAAATTATTTTTAATTATTTTAAAATTTTTTCAGCCAAAATAAAATGTTTTTTGTTAAAGATAGTATTAATCGTAATTTTACTAATTTTAGTGAATTTTTACATATTTAAATATGTATTTTTGAAATTATCTTTATTTTACTTAATTTCGAGAAAAATTCTACTTGTTTATATATTTATTTTAAAAAATATGAAATTTATTTCAGAGTTAATTATATTTTCGTAAAGTTCACGTTGACACTGATTTTATGTTTTAATTGATAATTTTTTAATTTTACATAGTTTTAAATATTTTATTATTAAAAAGTCTCGATTTGTTAGAAAGGTTGTCACACTACTCAAATGTCTCCGAATGACTAAAAAAATGTTGTACGTTGTTAAATTTACATTTTTGTTAAATTCTGATTTTTAAAGATATATATATATATTCTTGATCTTTAGTCTATTAGAAGAGTTGTGCGGTTTGTTACTTAAGTGTCAATTTAGTGAATTAAATAAATGACTCGAGATTCCTTCAATATTTATTTTCTAAAAATTGGCCCTTAATATTTTTACATCATATATGCAAAAATATGTTATTTTTTCCCATGTTTTAGTAAATTGGATTAAGTATAAAATCTATAGTTTTAGATTCGGATTTGGAAATATTTATGCTATTTATTTGTATGATTTTTTATTATTGTAATTTTGCTATGATTCTACTAAATGGTTTATCTGAAAATATATATAAATGTGTGCATGAGATATATTTTGTGTAGAAAATATATTTGTTCCTAACTATAATAAATATACGTAATACATTATAGCTAATCTAATTTTCTTGTTTTGGATGCTCTCCTAGTTTGCTATGCTTAAACCCTATGAATAAGGGTTAATTATTGGCCATGTCGACATGTATTTTGTGATTAAGAACCATCTTCAAACTGTGTCACCGGTTAAGACTAATGGTTTTTGTGTTGAACCATGCTACCGATTTAGAATAGTAGTTTTTTTGTCGAACCATGCCACCAGTTAAAAATAGTGATTTTTGTTTTGAATTAAGCCACCGATTTAGGATAGTGGTTTTTGTCCATAGCTTATAAACGGAGATAACTAGATATATATATATATATATTGATGACTTAAGCATAAGATTTTCGTTTAAATATATTTGTCATATTATTTTGAAATAAGTTATTTATAAATATAAAATTATCCAAAGTTTTGTATTTCATAATTCAAATTGTTATTTTGGCATAACAATTTTTTAGTGTATTTAACCCAACTGAAGGAATGTCAGTTGCATACTGAGTAGTTGTACTCATTATAGTCTTTAATATTTTACAAGTTCTAAATGTAGTCTAACATGCGAAAATATTGGGGAGTGATGTTTCAACTTTAGTATATGTTTTATAGACTTTAATGTATTTTAAAAAGAAACCTACAACTTTTTGAGACTATTATTTGATAGACTAATGAAGGCTTAGAACTTTTATTTTAAACATTATGTTATGCTTATAATCTCATTTTATTTGCACTTGATTTTTAAAGAACTCAATTTGTTTTATTTTTATAAACATAGATTTTTTTTCTAATTCCATTTTGTTAGTTGGTTGCCTTGCATATTTGTGAGATTATATCTCACAGATGTGCGAAATCTGTTATGCTTCAGTTTAGGCCTTGACATATTATTTGATATATTACTATTGGCTTTAATAATTTTTAATTATCTAATAAAAAATATTTGACAAAAATATAACTTTATAATTTTTAATTAATTTTATAAATGTCAAATAATCTACAATTCTCATTATACTTATATATATTTTAATCTAATGTCATTAATTGTCGTTTTCTTTCCATTGCCTCATTGTCACTACTATTATTGCATTTATATACATATCTCACTACTGATTTTAATCTAATCGCTATAATATCTAATCTCATAGCCATGGTAGAACGTGCGAAAGGCCATGGAAAAGGGAACCAAGAGCAGCAGACGGAGTTGATTGAGTTGAGGCACATGGTGGAGGATTTCTCATAGGTTGTACAGGTTTTACAGCAACACAGACATGTGGGAGCTTGAATGAAGGTACCAAAAAGTGACCACAATCTTTTTGACTTGCCGAAAAATGGTCTTAAAGACGTGTCAGATGAAAGAGAGCTTGAGAACCCTTTCCATAATGCTAAACTTGCAAACTTTAAAGTATAAAGCGGAGTGGGAGATCAATTATTGCATGCTATCGAGTTAACAAGAGAAAGAGCAAAGATCCAAATGGATGACTTTCAAGAGGAGTTACATGTGGAAGACTATTTAGATTGGAAAAAGACTATAGAAGATTATTTTAAAGAAGAAGAAAAAGATCAGGAGCTGTCTAATCTAATCTATGATGAATATAATGAAGATGATGAGGATTTAGATATATGCCCTATACAAAGAGAATCCTTAATGATCAGAAGAGTGATGACTACTAGTAGTTAAGATGATAAAAAGGACTTAAAGAAGGAAGGCAAGAAAGCTAAGGTGAATAATGCCAGAGAAACTTGTGCTGATCATATCTGAATGATTCATGAGAAGGTACAAGTAGCTTTAAAAACTAGTAATGAGGCATATGCAAATGCTATTAATCAACATAGGTGTTTGAAGAAAGGTGAAGATAGAGCTTTTAATGTGCTTTTGGGTAAAAAAAATGCTATTTCCTCTAAATATTTTGTTTAGACATGATGTCTTTGTCTACAATGTTGTGCAAAAGCTTGAAGAGTTTGTAATTACCTCTTTGAGATTTTACCATGCTGGATTCAATTGTGGTTTTAGTTGCGACGAGGCTATGAACTTTGCTATTAGTGATTGGTTTCCCAGGGCACTTATCATAAGTGGAAGATTTAAAGAGCTTGAACCGTGCAAAGTCTTTTCAGCAGACACAGCTAACTTTTCAATCAAGAGAGAATGATGTAAGAGCATCAAAAAATAATAGTTTTATTTCATTTAGAATTTTGTTTAGATTAAGTTTATAATTTTATTTTAAGAATTCTAGTTCAATTAGATTATTGTTTAGGATAAGATTCTTGTTTTTTTCTAAATTATTACTTTAGGTTAAAGTTTTGTTTTAGGACAATTTTTATTATTTTAAGATTTGTAATTATCATTTTAGGATAATTACTATGCCTTTAAGGTACTCATTACTAAGATTAAGAAATCTAGTATGAATAGGAGACTTAATATCCAGTATAAATACCCATTAAGGGATGGTATTTGAGTAATGTATTCTTTTATATTTTGATTTTTATCAAAGAGGTTTCTTTTAGAACCCTAATTTATCTTTTAAGTTGGACTTCAATTATTTTTCGACTCTTTCTCTATTTTCTATCTTCCCTATCATGCATCAAATTAGTATTAAATATATGTTTTACTATTAATTTTAATCTAATCGCTATAATATCTAATCTCATTATTGCATTATCTAATCTTAACATTACTGTTATTTTAAATTTCAATGGATTGTCTAACCAACTGTACCTAAATGTTTAATAAAATTTTATTAATTTTTTTCTATTAAAGAGAGATACAAGTTTCTAATTATTTTAACTTGGTAAATGTAGAAAAGAAAAAAAATAGTTAAAAAAAATAGACTAATTTAATTAAAAATATTTTTCTTAAATGAATATAATTTAATACATTAAATAGCTAAAAGCTACATAGAATTTTCAACATTTTTCTTTCTTTGCGGTTTTTAAATATAAATCAAACACATTGAAAATATAAAATAATCGAAAATTTTAATTATCAATGTCATGAAATTTTCAATTTAAAATTTTCAACTGTTTATCAAACAGACTCTTAATTTTTTAAAATAAAAAAATTCAAAATCCATAATTTGATAAATTAAGGAATGTTAACTGCTTTTAAAAAATATTAAATATTATTAATAATAAAATAATATTTTAAATCTGATCGAGATTAAAAAAATTATAAATGAAGATCCAACCCGAATTGGATAACATGGTGGGCCTGGCTGGCCAGCATAGCCTGGAAAGTGTCTTCTTCAACCATCCTATTTACTTGAACAAATTTGGAGGTGGCGTTAGAACCATTAATTCAATTAAATTGACTTAAATGTGAATGTGTTATCTCTCTTTCTCTCTCTCTCCCCCTCTGGCATGGGGCATGGGCCCATGAACTTTGTTTTTTTTTTTTTTCTGAATCCCTTGTTATCAGTCGAAGATATATTTGTTTATAAGTCAAGTCGAATTAAATTTAGATTAAATTTGAATATATATCAAATATATTTATTTAAGTTAGATTCAATTTAAAATATAAATTTTAAATTTAAGCTCAATCATATTTATAGATAGACAGTTCAAGCTCGTTTAAGCTCGTTTATATTATATTTTTTATAATTTATTTTTTAAAAAATATATTTTTAAAATTTAATCTTTATTAATTTAATAATTTTTTATTAAATTTATAATTTTTAAAATTTACATTATAATATTATATATATTATTTATATGATAAAAATTATATAATATAAAAATATAAAATAAATATATATAATAATAAAATAAATCGAATCAGATCAAACTCAAAATTTAAAAGTTAAATCTAAAATTCAACTTATTTTTCAATCTAATCTAATTTATTATCTAAACTTATTTTTTTAAATTTAATATTTTTATTTAAATTTTTTAAATACCAAATAAATCTATAAACTTAAAAAAATATCTCAATCTTGAACGAGTGCAGTTGGAGGGCCTTAAGTATGCGGTTTGTCGTCCTTTTAATCTATGGCCCAACCACAGCAAAAGAAATGGATAAACTGTCTTTACGTCAATCAATCAATTAATTCATGATTTGACCTCATTTGAATATCGATGTTATTTTCTCACTTTCTTCACAAGTAATTACCAATTTTGCCTAGATTCGTTTCAACACAAAAAATTTTAAATATTTTTACTGATACAAGAATTTTCACAACTCATCACGTTGATGTATTTTTTTAAGTAAAGTTGTTATTTTTTAAGAGAAATATATAATTTTTTAGATAATTTTTAATATAAAATGGATAATTTTTTAAAATTTTTAAATAAAAATCTGTTTTAAAAGAACATTAACATTGTTATTTTATAGTCATTTTAATTTTTTAAATTTTTTTCTTAATTTCTGTAATTAAATTAGTGACTTAATTTGTAAAATTAAATTAGTTAAAAGGTTTATTATTAGTATAAATAATTTTTTAATTTTTTATAAATTTATTTTAACAAAAACAGAATTCGATACTCTCATAATGTGGATAACTTTTTTTTTATTTTTAATTTGAAGAGATAAGTTATTTAGATACTTTTTATTATAAAAGAGGGTTAGTTTTATAACTTAATTTTCAAATAACATTACCATCAAAGTAAATGTAATGTGATTGTTATTCTACTATTTACTTTTATGTAATTTCTCAAAAATAAATAAAATGTAAAAGCAAAATAATAATAAAAGGAAAAAATAAAAATGATTAAAAATTGGCAATGAACAAAACCTTGTTCCATGTTTTAACATATTTAACAAAAGCTATAAATTAATGTGTTTAAACCGTATTTTAAAAATTATAGTTAATATTTTAAAAATTGAAAAGTACGGTGTGACTTTATTATTCAAATGTAATATCAATTTACATTTTATTACCTTTTAAAGGAGAAGTAAATTAAGTAGAAGAATTTATAAAAATCCC
>JBBYHL010452673.1:6093-17163 GCA_038381835.1 Adansonia madagascariensis | reverse complement strand
TTTTATAGTTGTAAACCTAATAAATATTATAATATTTAATTATAATAAATACTAATAATAAATATTTATTTATAAAAAAATTGAAATCTTCAAATAAAGATTATAACTAATTAAATCTTAGCTTAAAATAGAATAATAGATACTACCACATTTGCTCAGCCAAAATTCCCCTATATCAAAAATGATGATGGCAGCATAACTCACAGGCAAGCAAAGTGATACTGCCAATTAGAAAAAAAAAAGGACTACAGATACAGACAAAGACAATAAGTAAGGAGGATTTTGAACTCAAGCATGGGACAGAACCAGGGTACCCCTCCTTTGAGGATCCATTGATGGATAGGAGGCTCTATCCGGCTGACGTGGAGATAGGATATTAAAATTACAACATAGGTAGTGGCTGGCCTCTGCACGCCAGGCCCAGATATGCGGCCCGAAACTGATTCTGCCTCCAAGATATTACCGCACACGGAGCAACTTTTCCACCACGAGTATCAACATTGGTTGATTTAGGTAATTTAGTACTTATTTTTTATAAGCAAAGTAATCAACGTTAAAAAAAGTTTGACCTTTTACTGTGAGCTGACTCAACTTGAATTGGATTAGTCAAATCCAGTGGGCTTCATATACCAAGCTTTCAACGAAAAAAAAGGCACATTCCACCATGAGTGGTCGGGCTTTACCCTATATATTAGCTTCAGCTTCAGCCTGATACCCTTTATGACTAGCTTATAGAAAGCTGATCTTCTGCTGTCTTCTTAGCTTCTTTCTCTGGTCGTAACAAAGGCACACGCTTTGCCGATTCAATTTCACCATGGGAGACGCAACATAGGTCAAAATGTTTCAGCAAAGGTACCTTTTCACATGCACGTTGAAACAGCGAACGAGGCTGGCACATGTTTTAGCTAAACATGGCCTTGGGATAACTGATGATAAGGTATTGGGTGCAGGTGTCACCATTCTTCCTTATACACATTATTTATTTATTTATTTTGATATCGAAGACCTGAAAAGGCAGTATCTTTCGAACCCATCCTTTCTTACTACTTCACACTACATTTTGTACCAGCCCCACTATCTTTTTTTAATATCATAGGCCTAGAAAAGGCAAAGTCTTTCGGACCTATCTCTCTCCTTACCAACTCTGAGGACACTGCAATCTATACCAACGACACTACATTTGAGGTATTGCTAACTCTTGGCTTGGAGATATAATCCTAATGGTTGGAATCGAACCTAAAACCTAGCGCCTGCTAATCCGAGTAAGCAACCGAACCACTGGGCTACTAATGTATTTCACTTATTTTCGTATTAATGCCAAATTTGTCATAATTTCCAAAAAAAAAAAAGAAAAAAGCAGAGAGAGTACGAACATATCTCGTTAAAAGACTTAAGAAAAATGAACTTGAGATTTATCCTAATGATTCATCCAATTACCTTAAGAAGTAACATTTAATTAGTTTTGGAATTTTATTCTTTTCCCATTTACAACATTCAATTTGCTCTCTAGCTCCTTTAATTCCAAATGCAATTAAAGTTAACAAACAAAGACAAGAATACTATATCAAAATCTAATTTACAATAATATCGTATTCGTTATTTTTTTATATCATATTTTAATAATTTATTGTATTGTATAACAT
This sequence comes from Adansonia madagascariensis, assembly GCA_038381835.1. Classification (NCBI taxonomy): domain Eukaryota; kingdom Viridiplantae; phylum Streptophyta; class Magnoliopsida; order Malvales; family Malvaceae; genus Adansonia; species Adansonia madagascariensis. The sequence continues at coordinate 15,520 of JBBYHL010452673.1, read as the reverse complement.
ATTTTAATAAATAAAAAATTTTAATTTAATTATAAAATATATAAAATAAAAAATATTATTAATATAAGCTAACACTTGTCAATTCAAACTTTGCCTTATATAAGCTAACATTAGAGCGTCGTAAGGAATGTTAAATTGATATTTAAGTATGTATCTAATAATTAATAAATTAATCTTAAATTAGTAAGTAAAAATTCAAACATTCCAAAAACAATTAAAAAAAAACATTAGTTCATTTTCTTATTATCTCTTGGCAACACCTTTGAAATTAAAAATTCAACCTTAGCCGTCTTAACGACGACCGTTCAGCCACGGGGTTGGCCACGTGTCATAATCAGCAATTTTTTATTTTCTCATTTCCACAATTTGTTGCCTTTAGTGTTAAATTAAAAAAAAAAAAAAAAGGAAAAAAGGCTTGCTAGCTTCAGTTGCTGCTTCCAAGGAGAGCTCAAATTTTTCGGTGCCGCCACGATGGCCGCTCCATGTTCAATAACTAGCGTCCATCTTGTCTCTCCTGCTCGAACCGGACTCTTTTCACCCCGCCGCCACTTCCAGAACGGAGCCGTTAAGCTAAGAACCGGATTGAAGTTCCTGACTCAGTCTCTTAAACCCGAGCCCGGATCCAAGCGTGGTGATTCGGTTAAGCGGAATGTGGTCAACGAAGGAGATAGCGTGGAGGAGACCTACAACTCCGTCGACGACAAGCAGTTCGTCCGGTGGTTCCGGGAAGCTTGGCCTTACCTCTGGGCCCACCGCGGCGGCACTTTCGTTGTTATTATTTCCGGCGAAATCGTCGCCTCCCCCTTTTTAGACGCCATTTTAAAGGCAAAAACAAAGTTTTAAAAACTTCTGGATCCTTTTCTATGATCAAATTTTTAACTTTTTTTTTTTTTTTTTTTTTTCAGGATATTGCGTTTTTGCATCACCTGGGGATCAAATTTGTTCTTGTTCCGGGAACTCACGTGCAAATCGACAAGCTTTTGGCTGAGAGAGGTAAGCTAAACTGAAACCGGCATCGCTTCGGGTTCTTATTTCACTTTGCTTCTCATGGAAATGATCATTGAAATAAGTTTCTTACTTCAATATTTTTATAATATCTTTTAAGTATTATTTTGTATTTATTATTATAATCCAAGCAATTTGGAAGCTTTTGGCCAAAATTTGAAATTTCGTTTTGGGCTAATTAAGATTGAACATATTTTAGTTGGATGATTCAGTCTTTATCTAACTTTAACTATGATTAAGCCTTTTGTTTTTGTAAATAGATTAGTAGTACTTAAAATAAGCTGTGAAAATTTGTAGGGCATGAACCGAAGTATCATGGTAGATATAGAATAACAGACTCGGAATCTCTAGCTGCAGCAATGGAAGCGGCAGGAGGGATTCGTCTAATGATAGAAGCTAAACTTTCTCCTGGTCCTTCCATATGTAATATTCATCGACATGGTGATAGTAGCCGTTTGCATGAAGTTGGTGTCAGCGTTGCTAGCGGTAACTTCCTTGCAGCCAAGGTTAGAATGTTTATGTTATGATAATAACAATAACATTTGGATTTGGCTTATGCTTTGATGTGCATTGATGTTCCACTTTTTGAAACTTTCACTATACCCATGTAAATTTATGAGTGTGGATATATATTTCTTTTACGTTTAATGCGTACATACATGTAGAATGGTGGGTGGCCTGCGAAAGCATGTTTTTTGTACTGTTAGACTTCTTATATTTTTGCCTCTGTGAATCTTGTTTAAACCCTTTTGCAGAGAAGAGGAGTTGTTGAAGGTGTTGATTATGGAGCAACAGGTGAAGTAAAGAAAGTAGATGTTCCTCGCATGCGTGAGAGGCTTGATGGCGGTTGTATAGTAATACTAACCAACTTGGGTTATTCTAGCTCTGGAGAAGTTTTGAATTGCAAGTATGCTGTGTAACTTTTAATCGTATTTGGTTGCAGCTTGCTCTTATCTATTATATGATGAAGTGAAAAAAATCCTTGACTTTCACTCTAAAGCAGCTTTTTTTTGGGCTGGCGGGAAATCATATTCTGCAATTTCTTAGTAGCTATTATTTATTAGGCAGGCCATTGGCATTGAAAAAAGCATCTTTTCCCCTTTTGCTATTTCTGTCTTCAGTTAACTTTATCTAATTTGTTTTTCTTATATATAGGGGGATCATTGAGTTTGGTGTCTTAGACTCTCAGTAGGTGACTTTGTCGGATTAGCACGATGCCAATCATAACCCAACTCTGCAAGTTACACTCTCTTGTGGGGTTGAATATACTTTGTCTCGGCATGATCAGATTTAAGTAGAACATATGTCTGCTTGATGGTGCATCTGGGACTAGCCTAAAAAGTTTTGTTTTACTTTCCACCGAACAAAAACCTGATTGCTTTATGCTTCCCTAAATTTCAGCACATATGAAGTTGCTACAGCTAGCGCATTAGCTATTGGAGCAGATAAGCTTATTTGCATTATAGATGGTCCGATCTTGGATGAAAATGGAGGCCAGATTAATTTCTTGCCTCTTCAAGAAGCAGATATGTTAATCCGTCAGCGGGCCAAGCAAAGCGAGATAGCTGCTAAATATGTAAAAGCTGTTGCTGAAGATCTAACTTGCCTTGGACATAATGATTCAATTGCAGTCGTCCATTCTTCGCAGAATGGGCAGGCTCTTAATGGTGCACGTAATCCAACCTTTCAGAATGGTGTTGGTTTTGATAATGGCAATGGACTATGGTCTGGAGAACAGGGCTTTGCTATTGGAGGTCAGGAGCGGCTAAGTCGACAAAATGGTTACCTTTCAGAGTTGGCTGCTGCAGCTTTTGTCTGCAGAGTAAGTTCCATTAGTTTGTTTGCCAGCTTAATATATTTGGATGCTTTCCCTAGCAAAAAACAATAAGCAAATTGTATTTTCTGCTTCATCGTCAGGGTGGTGTACAAAGAGTTCATTTGTTAGATGGCACTATTAGCGGGGTCTTATTATTAGAACTGTTCAAACGAGACGGAATGGGGACAATGGTGGCCAGGTATTTAACCTTTGTTGTGAACTTTTTGGTTAACCTTATGGGAAAATGGACATTTGCTGTCAGGAATTTTGTACCAAATATAGTTAATCCCATATGTATCTGCATTTGCTTTGTGAGTTCCCAATCTTTGCACGACTGGTAGCCCATTCGAATGTCACATTGGGCTCTGCCACAGGTGCTGGGTTAAACATAAAATGGATGTTATATGCAACTAATTGTAAGTGTTAAGCAGAGTTATAGTTACATATTATTTGAATTTATTGCTGTGTCATGTGTAAAGCACCTATCAGTTTCAGAACATTTGACAACTGACAAACTGGAGGGATATGTCGTTCTGATATCCTTTTTCCAAGGATTAGGGATCTCAAAGGGCTCACATTTGTTAGTTTATTGAAATGCTGTTTCAAGATCTAGCAAGTCATTATGCTGTCCTGCTTTCAATTTGCTGACTTGGGCTTTGCTTGTTATTTAGCGATCTATACGAAGGGGCTAGGATGGCTAAGGTGACAGATCTTGCAGGAATCAAGCAAATCATAAAACCTTTAGAAGAGTCTGGCACATTGGTTCGCAGGACCGATGATGAGGTCTGTAATGCTCTTTTAGACTTTTGTTTGACCAAAATAACTATCTCATATATTTATATACGTTTCCAATGATGCGCCTGTTGGAATAAGAACAAAAGTTTGGTCCAACTTTGCATGCTTTTATTTCTTCTCCTAGTTCTTGGATGTTTTAGTTGTAAAGATCAGATTAATTAAAATTAGCCTTTGTTTCAAATCTCACCAAACAAGCAAAATGGAAGGAGAAAAAAATGCCCTTATTCTTTTAAGCCGGAGCCAACATCTTAAAATTAAATTCTCTTGTGGCTTTTTGTTTGCACAGCTGCTTAAGGCTCTAGATTCATTCGTTGTTATGGAAAGGGAAGGTCAAATCATTGCTTGTGCTGCTCTTTTTCCTTTCTTCAAGGACAAGTGTGGAGAAGTTGCTTGTATTGCAGTTTCTCCTGAATGCCGAGGACAAGGACAGGGAGATAAATTGCTTGGTATGAAATCAAAAATCTCTTAACTTCACTGCTATGCCATATGGGACATGATCTTACCTTGCTACTTATTCTAGTGAAAGCTGAAAGAGATCAACGCAAGAACTTGTCAGTTCTTATCTAATGGAAGAATCTTTACAAATTTGAAAACAAATTATAATAATTTTAGAAATGCTCACTCTATGGTGCTCTTTTTTGGCTGCTGGATTGCATATATAAGACTTGCTGTTAAGTTCAGTTCCCACTATCCAGGCATAGAATGATGTTGGATTTCAGATATGCTTGTGTCTGACACATATCTTGATATATGTATGGAGATATGACCCTCTAAGGATCCTCCAAATCCATGGAAAAACTTGAAAATATTGAACATACCTGTATCAGTCGCATACCTATATCCAATACTCACACTCGAGTCCTAGTAATATAAGCTGAATTTGCATCTGATTCTGACATTTGTTTTAATGAACATTACTCTGATATGATATTTCAATAGGATATTTGTTTTGTGGTTAACCAACCAATATCATTCCTAATAATAATTCTCACTTGTTGATGTTAATCAAATTTATGCAGATTACATCGAGAAGAAAGCATCCTCCCTTGGATTGGATATGCTTTTCTTGCTGACAACTCGTACCGCTGATTGGTTTGTATTTTCCTCCCACTGCTTATGAAATATACATTATTTCAAGCATTGAATCATTTTCATGCACCTTTTAGATAAATTTGAAGTAACTTCTTAGTCATTATATTATCTTAGAGAGCGAGAGAGGGAGAGTTCGGTTATGTTGAATCTTCTCTGTTCAATTTATGGCTATCATTAATGTCTGGGTTGTGACATATCAGTAGAAAATGAACACTCACTTATGGTTTTTAACAGGTTCGTAAGGCGCGGCTTCACAGAATGTAGAATCGACATGATACCAGATGAAAGGAGGAAAAAGATAAATCTATCTCGTAAATCAAAGTATTACATGAAGAAGTTGCTACCAGATGGAAGTGGGATTATTGCTGATAGAGCATTTAAATGAGCTTTTGCAAACTGATAAACTGCCCCCTTTAGCCAGATGCAGTCTTTATCAGTTTGGTTGGTATGGAACTATCTACTGTAAATTACAATGTCGATCAGGTTTTTTGTGACGTATTCTGAGTGATTATGGCCGTAACCATAGCCATTTTGTTGTATTTTATTAGTTTAAAGAAGTTTGTAGGCGAATTGTAACTAATATAGTGCTTCAGAATATGATAAATAAAATAGTTTTTTTTTTGGTTTAATTTCAAGCTGCGAAGATTGAGTTGCAGCCCTAAGTGGGGTTGCAGCATTTGCTTATTTCTACTTCCTAACTATTATTTAAGTCTGCATTTGACTTGGAATTACTATACACTTCGTAGCTTCTGAAATGTAAACAATGCATCAAGAGCATAATTCTGAATCGGCACTAGTTTAATTCGTTTAAACCTAAGATTTGATCTATTTAATCTAATTGGTTTATCTAAGTATTCTTAAAAGGTGAAATTAAAGAATTTAAAATGTGAATTTTGTGATTTGTAACATAAAAGGGGGTGATTTAAGGGAGTAGGGTTTCAACAAACTTGGGTTATATCTAAACTGATCATAAGTCAATGGAGAAAGTTGCGAAAAGATGAACCAATTTGGCTGCCGTCGATCACCCATTTAGCTGCACTCGTCAACAACACCCTTTACAATTACACCCTTAGATCTGAGGGCTAGTTTTGTTGCCGAAAAAAGCTTAGGGGGGCTAAAAGTTATTTTCAAAACTCACAAGTTTCCATTATAATACATCAATCTTATGTTTTTCAAAAGTTGGGTTACTCTCGACTCATGCAACTTAAAGTTAGACTTTCTGTAAGGTTATTATTAATTTCATCCGATTTGATTTAATTTAAATTATAAATTAATAATAAAAACTATTTTACTTAAATTTTATTATAAAAATAATGTTTTAATAATATTATGATTAATGAAAATAAGTTCGACCACACTCGGAGGAAAGAGAATTGGAAATCATCAGAATCTGGCCCCCCGCAAAAAAGTCTTAAACATTCACGTTCCGCGCGTAAATTCTCTTCCTGCCTTCGCACGTTTCTCCCATCAGGGTAACTCCATATTTTTCGTCCTCTATTCACTCATAATTTTTAAAATTCGATACTTAAATGCGATCTTAAATTTTTCATGATTTGTTATTAATATAATTTTGAATTTGGTTTAAGAGGAAATCAAAGATATATTAATTACGCTTGCATTTTATAGCTGTGATTACATCTGGTGATGAATTGAATGTAAATTTATGTATAATTTGAGTCGAGAAGTTGAAAAGTTTTAGTTTTATGCTTAAGAACGCGTTTGGGTTTGTAAAACTTTGTCTAAATTTCTGAAACTTAATTGCATTAAGGATATTTTTCTGTTTTTGTTTCTGATTCTTTTTTTATTGTTTTGGCCTTTTTTCTTTGAAGCTCTCAATTTTGAACAAATGGAAAATTTCATAGTAGTTGAGAACTGGAGCCTCAAATCAATTTACTGGAAAATGTTACCAAAAAAAAAAAATTTGTGACTGTTTAGCTAATGGATTCAAGCATGAATGTCGGATATGGCTATGTGTCTGACACGTATAAAGTCTTAAACAGTCATATCCTGTACTCATTTTTTGATATGAGTGATAGACATAGGTACTTAAAAAAAAACACGAAGAGTCAGAGCAACATAGATGTCTACTCGTTATGTTAATGTGATTATTATTAAGATTGATTAGTATTACTGTTTGAACTTTTCAAATTTCAATTTGTTTATAATGTTCTTTCATTTGTGGGTTTCAGGGATTTGTTGATGGGTGCTTCTAAGTAGAAATGGAGAGCAGAAGAAGAAGCTGCCCTCGAGGCAGGAGTTCTTAAGCATAGAACCCGTAAATGGCGCAATATACTTTCAGATCCCGAGTTTAGTTCCGTCTTGCGTTCACTCTCAAATGTGGGTCTCAAGGTATCTAACCGGGGCCTCGAGCAGGATTCGGGTTTAATGGCCAGAGATTGCTTTTGTCTTGATAGTGCTTTCAATAATTGGTCCCTAAACATTCGAATCAAAGCTTTATGCTTATTTTAGTTGCCAATGTTTTGTCATGCTTAGAGATGAACTAATGTGTATAGTTTTAATGTGACCAGGATAAATGGAGAAATATAAATGCAACAACTATATGGGGAACAAGGCAGAAGGCCAAGCTTGCTCTTAAACGAAAATAGTTGCCGCTAAACACGATGATAACCCGATGAATCTTATCGCTGTACCTCCGTGGGAAGTAGTTGTCGATGCCAAGCCCCTCGCAGTTTCTAGTGGGACACCAATGGCAGTTGGTCCCAAAAAACCTATTTCAAGGTTATTTATTACTCATATTCTTGTATCACATTATTGAACTTAATTTTAGTTGATCATTTCAAGTCTGGCTGAAAGTGCACATATTTGTTAGGGATTTAAGGTTGCATATCACTTATTTTTAACTAAAGAAAGCCAAAATTTATCCAACCTACTGGTCATTGTAGGCCAAAGCAATCTTCTGTCAAAATCCGCACTATTCGGATTTTGTACAGGTGTATAGATTGCTGCTTAAGTGATATCTTCTCAATGCTTGTATGTTGGACAATATTTTATTAGAGGCTATCACAAGTTTGAAAGAGGCGGATGGCTCGGATAGAGCTTCCATTGCTGCATATATTGAGGTAAATTTCCTTCTAGGATCGGTAACATATGCTAAATATTTGAAGAAAACGTACCCCATTTAATTTAACTGCTCAAGGCTTTTTAGCTCTTGTTATGGTTTTATCCGACAACAAACATCTTTCTTGTCCAATTTGAAGTCTTTACACCTAGATCTGAAACTATTTTGAGTTTGCTTTTATCTTTGCATTATAGAAGAAATATGCTGCTCCACCAAATCTCAAGAAGCTGTTGGCAACAAAATTAAAGATGTTGGTAGCAAATGGGACATTGATAAGGGTAATCACACGGTTGATTATTGGTGGAACAGTATATGTAGAATATTATTATATTCGTTAAGTGCATAAATCATTTATCCTATGAGGTAGCTTGCATTCCAAGAAAAGTTAAATTCAACACTAGTGTTCCAGTGTCATAGAAAAGGTCCTTGGTATTTGGCAGAAATGGCATAGGTGATACTTTTATACAATTGATATTCTGGAAAATGATATTACGGTAACTGACATAAGACATGCAATTGTAATATTGGATTTAAAGAAAGGCAGCTGAGAAGGGTTGCATCCGATTTCCGTAAAGGATCCAACAACATTGATACTTTTCTTTGTCATGAATTGCGTTATATGTTGATGTTGGTTTTTCTGATGTGCTTGTGGGAAGTTATTGGCATATCTACTCATAAAGGGGGGAATATGTTTCTAAAGAAGATTAAGTTGAATGTTTCTGAGTTGGGAATGGTTCATCTTTATGATTGTATATGTTGATAGGTAAAGCACAAGTACAGGGTTGCACCACGTTCGACTATTTCTGAAGCAAGAAGATCTCCTCTGCTTCATTTCGAAGGAAGGCAGAAGGATTCTTCAAAAGCAGAGACAAAGGGTGTCAACGTTCTTACTAAAACCCAAGTTGATGCAGAGTTGTCAAAAATGAGTTGTATGACTGCAGAAGAGGCTGCTGCGTGAGCTGTTACCAATGCAGAAGTTGCAATCGCGGAGGCTGAAAAGGCAGCAAGAGAGGCAGAAGCTGCAAAATTTTTTGCTGAAGCAGCAGAGAAAGTACTGAAGTCTTGGATGCTAGATACCTCGTAAATCCTCTTTAATCAGTTTTTCTTAAATATTCTTCTTATCTAATGATGTTCATAGATACTGAAAACACAGGTTTTCACAGAGGATGCTCGTGTTGTTCGTTTGAGAGGATCTTAACCAAGAGTAAATCTAGTCATACTCGTGATATTTACCTTCGCAACTTTGCCAGTCAACAAAGCTTCATTGCAACAACTTGACATCAGTTGAAAGAGTTTCATTTCTCTTATTTCTGTGAGCCTACTTCAACCCTTTTTTCTCCATGGTTGAAAAGCTTTTGCAACTAAGATTTACGAAGGATAGCTATTCATTTTCTATAGAGAGTCAAACAGTTTCATAAAAATCCCATCGCAAATCAGGCAGTTTCTTTCACTTAATGCCATCATTTTTTTTCCCCTCATAGATGCTTCTCATTTCCTGTTGATTTTGACGCCAAGTATACCCAGGAAATAGTGACATGGAGTTGCCAGATATTTTGACACCCATGACTTTCATGTTTTCATAAACTACAACGTATTATTTACCTGTCAAGCATATCCGAGTAATAATGACATGAGATTGC
>JBBYHL010452605.1:0-15867 GCA_038381835.1 Adansonia madagascariensis | reverse complement strand
ACAGAATGCATGTTTTGGTCTTGGCATGGCCTAGTATCGATACATGAGGTCCTGTATCGATACAGAGGCTCATGTATGATACATTTACATGTCGTATCGATACAAATAGGGACATTTCAAATTTTTTGACCGTTGGAGCATTGTATCGATACATGAGAACCATGTATCGATACATTCAAGTAAAATTGTGAACTTTCTCATATCTTTTATCCCTGGACACCTTGAATTACATCATTTGATGCCATATCTTTGTATTTACCTTTGATATGATCCCTAGGCCTTCTTAACCTCCTCAAAATACTTTTTTGCCAGGTGACATTGTCGCTCGGTGATTATCGCCTTCTCTCATGTTCGTGCTCCAAATTGCTTAAAAAAAGTAGCCTGGACAAAATAAGGTGTCTACAGCTACCCCTCTTTGACTATTGCTGAGAATCAAGAACAGGGCAAAGACGGATAGACATTATTTTGTCCAGGGTGGAATGATGCTTCCCATAACATTAGGGTGCTAGGTTTTTTAAGGTTTGACCCCCTGAGGCAGGTGGAAAGTAATGTGGATTTTTGATATGGGTGCCGCCAACTTGTGCAAACTTTGACTTAAACTTGGGTGCCACCAGCTCGTGTGGGCTTTGATTCGAGTGTCGCCAGCTCGTGCGGGCTTTTACTTAGACTAGGCGCCACCAGCTTGTGTGGGCTTTGACTCGGGTGCCACCAACTTGTGCGAGCTTTGACTCAAACTTAGGTGCCACCAACTCATGTTGGCTTAGACTTGGGTGTCGCCAACTTGTGCGGGCTTTGACTTAAACTTGGTGCCATCAGTTTGTGTGGGCTTTGAAAAGGGTGCCACTAACTTGCGAGCTTTGAAGAGGTGCAATTGACTTATGGGCTTTAAAGGGGTGCCACTGACTTGTGGGCTTTGAAGGGGTGCCACTGACTTGTGGGCTTTGAAAAAGGTACCATTGACTTATGGGATTTGAAAATGTGCCACTGACTTGTGAGCTTTTAAGGGGTGCCACTGACTTGTGGGCTTTGAAAAGGGTGCCACTGACTTATGGGCTTTGAAAAGGTGCCACTGATTTATGGGCTTTTAGAATATGCCACTGACTTGTGGGCTTTGAAAAGATGCCACTGATTTATGGGCTTTTAAGGAGTGCCACTAACTTGTGAGCTTAAAAGGGTGCCATTGACTGACTTATAGGCTTAAAAGGGTGCCACTGACTTGTGGCCTTTTAAAAGGGTGCCATTGACATGTGGGCTTTAAAAAAGTTTGTGACAAAGTTTTCGATAAAACTTCTAATACAAGCTTTTCTTAACAGAAGTTGATGACAAAATTTTTTGTTGAAAAGGGTTTTGGCACTAGTTCTTGACAAAATTCTTGACAAAGCTTCTAACGAATGTTCTCGACAAAAGTTTTTGATGATAATTTCTAGACAACAATTTCTTAACACTTGCACTTTGACAGTTATTGCTTGATAAAAAGGGTTTTGCCATGAGGTGATGAGACGAAAAGGACTTTACCTGAATGACACTTGGTTTGCAAAGCTTAGAGTTCTTACCAAGAATTCCTTGGAGGTTCAGTAAGCCTGGCTTGAAGTGATATTGTAAAAATGATGTATGATGGTAATATGAGTGCATGATATGAAATGCTATCATGATTGCGTTATGTGAAGTCTAATGCGGGAGATAACCATAGTTTTTCTTGTAGGTCATTCAGACTCTCATAGAGATGGTGATTCGTCTCTGTTGCAACCATGCACTAAAAGTTTCCTAATCCCACTAAGGATTATAGGTTATCCCTGCTCCACTGGGGATATGACCAAAAATTTAGTCTTAAGAATTTGGATTGTTGCATTTCTTGATTCAAAAGGCTTAATCATTTTTTTGACAATTGGAAGGCATTGTTAATAATTTAGAGACTGTTTGCCTGATTAGGTTGATGTCTTTGGTTTCGATATGATTCTGATAGAATGCATGGGTCAATTTTTGGTTAGCTTAAAATGGTTTTTCTTGAGATGTGCCTTGTGAAAGTAAGAAATGTTTGGTGTATGGTCATGCCGAGCGGGTGTTTGGACGTGAAGAGTGCATGATCTTGATGGTTGGGACGCAAGCAGAGTTCTCTGTGCTTTTCTTTTCCTTTTGATGTAATGTCAAGATATCCTAATGCGTATTTCAGTTGATTATCAAACATTATCAGTTAAATGACAAGTGCAATGTGAATTGTACAGGGTTAAAAGAAACAAGGCAATATTTATTCATGACAACAAAGAGACATGACTTAATATATTATTTGACAAGCAATTGATAGGGTAGCGAGAAAGATGATCTATTGGGTGAAAGATGCCTCTGACAATCATGACATGGATGTTCTTTAGGTGCTTTTCAGAATCTTTCTCAAATAATGAATGTGCCTAGCATGAGCTGATCTTCGAAAGATCCCTAAGATTACTTTAAATTATCATGTGGGTGTTCTCGATTCATGCCCTATCAAAATTGATCTTCTCAAGTCACCCTTGTAGGTTTTTAACTGTAGTCGGGTTGGTTGCCTAGATCATCTAGACCCTTTTTTGTTTTTTTCCATTGTTTTTTTTGTTATTTTTTTTCTTTTCTTTGTTTGTTTTGTTTTTGTTTTTTTTTTCTTGTGTTTTTTTTTGCTTTCTCCTTCTTTTTTTTGAAGGATGCCTTTTCAGGTTTTCGCCCTTTACATGTAATATTTCTTGATGAAATCTAAGTTGACTGGGTTGGGCAAGACATTGTCGTCCATTTCTGACAAGATTAGGGCCCCTCTAGAGAAGGCTTGCTTCACGACATACTGTCTTTCCCAATTAGGGTCTACTTGCCCCATGCATCATTGTGAATTGGGAGGATCTTCTTCAATACCAATTTGCTTGGGTGAAATTATCGTGGGTGCATCTTTTTGTCGTAGGCTCGAAACATACATCTTTGATACATTTGACCATGGCAAATGGCCTTCATGCATTGTTTCTTGATGAAGTTGAGCTAGTCATATCTATTCTTGACCTATTCGGCTTCTTAAGTTTGGTTTCCATCAAGACTTTGAGAGAAGGGATCTCGACTTCGATAGGCAATACAGCTTCCATCCCATAGACAAGAAAAGATGGCGTAGCACCCGTGGAAGTGCAAACTGAGGTCTGATAGACATAAAGTGCAAAGAATAGCTTCTTATGCCAGTCTTTGTAAGTCTCAGCCATTTTTTCAACTATTCTTTTAATGTTTTTATTGGCTGCCTCGACTGCCCCATTCATCTTTGGGCGATAAGGGACAGAATTATGATGCTGGATCTTGAATTGTGAGCAGACTACTTACATCATTTTATTGTTTAAGTTGCTTGTGTTGTCTATGATGATTTGGTTTGGGAGGCCATATTTACAGATAATGTCCCACTTAACAAACTTACAGACGATCGATCTAGTGACATTAGCATATAAGGCAGCCTTCACACATTTAGTGAAATAGTCGATCGCTATCAAGATAAAATGATGCCCATTGGAAGCTTTAGGGGTGATTGGCCCGATCACGTCCATGCCTCACATGGAGAAAGGCCATGGGGCTGTCATAACATGAAGGCGCGTTGGAGGGACATTGATCTTGTCTGCATAGATTTGACACTTATGGCATTTTTTGGTGTAATTGTTGCAGTCTCACTCGAGGGTCATCCAGTAATAACCCGCTCTCATGATTTGCTTGGCCATCTGATGTCCATTAGCATGTGTGCCAAAAATCCCTTCATGAACTTCTTCTAGGATCTTTATGGCTTCAGAAGTGTTAATGCATCTGAACAATACTTAATCGACTCCTTTTGTATAAGATTTTTCCATCGAGAACAAATCCCATAGCTAGCCTTCTGATAGTCCTTTTATCAATCTCGGTTGCATGTTTGGGATATTGTTGATCCTTAATGTAACGAAGGATGTCATAGTACCATGGTAGGCCATCTTTCTCTTTTTTGACACTATGATAATGAATCAGAGTTGTGTAGATGCTCATCTAGATGAAAGCAACGTTCGACTCCTGGTTGACTTTAAACATGGATGATAAGGTGGCTAAAACATCAGCTATTTGTTTTCTTCCTGAGGTAAGTGTTGAAAACAAATATCATCAAATTCTTTCTTGAGCTCTGTTATCAGCTTCCCATACTGCATCAGCTTGGCATCGCGAGTTTGCCACTCTTTATTCAATTGGTAGATAACTCGAGCCGAATAACTAAACACTTGTAATATCTTGACATTTCTTTCAATGGCTGCTTAAAGCCCTATGACATAAGCTTCATACTCTATGATATTATTCGTGCAGTTAAAATTTAGCCTTATTGTGAATGAATAATGACTCCCGTTGGGTGACATCAATATTGCTGTAATTCCATGTCTTAGAGCATTTGATGTTCCATCAAAATACAACTTCCAAGATTGATCTTGGTTGAAGGCATCTTCGTCTTTTGAAATGCATATTAGATCTACATCTGGGAAGTCAAAATTTAAGGGTTCATAGTCATCTGCCACTCGACTTGCCACAAAGTTAGCTATTGTACTGCCCTCAATGGCCTTTTGACTGACATAGGCAATGTCTTATTTAGAAAACACGACTTGCCATCTAGCTAGTCTTCCTGACAGTGCAGGGGCTTTGCATAGATACTTGATAGGATCGACCTTGCAATTAACCATGTGGTGTGATATAGCATGTACTACCAGAGTCTTTTAGCTGTCCACATTAAAGCACAGCATAACTTTTAAACTGCAAAGTAATTGTACTCGTATTCTGTGAACTTTTTGCTTAAGTAGTAGATTGCTTGTTCCTTCTTTCCTGACTCATCATGCTGTCCTAATGCACAACCCATAGACTTGTCAAAGACTGCCAAGTAAAGGATTAAAGGTTGACCGGGCACTGGCGGTACCAACACTAGCAGGTTTGATAGATAATGTTTTACTTTATCAAAGGCTTTTTGACATGCCTCATTCAGTTCTCCTAGATTTTGTTTGCGAAGGAGACGAAATATGGGGTCACATTTGTCAGTGAGTTGGGATATGAATCTAGCAATGTAGTTCAGTCTCCCCAAAAAGCTTCTCACTTTCTTTTGGGTTTGAAGTGGTGGCATATCTTGAATGGCTTTGACTTTGTCTGGGTCAACTTCAGTCCCTTTTTCACTGACTATAAAGCTTAGAAGCTTACCCGAAGTGACTTTGAAGGTACACTTGGCAGGATTCAATTTGAGTTAAAATTTTTGTAGCCAATTCAAAAAGCTTTTGAAGGTCTATGGCATGCTCATCCTCTTTCGTTGACTTGGCAATCATATCATCAACGTCGACCTCAATTTCTTTACGCATCATGTCATGGAATAGGGCTACCATAGATCATTGATAGGTTGCCCCAACATTTTGGAGTCCGAAGGGCACGACATATAGCAAAATGTCCCTCACATTGTTACGAAAGTTGTTTTCTCCATGTCTTCAGGCTCCATCTTGATCTGGTTATAGCCTGAAAATCCATCCATGAAGGAGAACAGAGAATTCTTGGATGTTTTGTCTACCAAAGTGTTGATATGGGGTAGTGGGAAGTTATCTTTGGGGCTAGCTCAATTCTGATCTCGATAATCAACACATATTCATACCTTGCCATCTTTCTTTGGGACTGGGACTATATTGGCAACCCATTCTAGATATTTGGCTACTCCAATAAACCTTGCATCAAATAGCTTCTTGACTTTCCTTTTAATTTTGAGAAGCATTTTTGACTTCATCCTCCTTAATTTTTGCCGGATTGGTTTACGTCCAGGCTTGATGGGAAGCTTATGGACCACTATATCAATGTTTAATCCTGGCATGTCTTGATATGATCGAGCGAATACATCTCAATATTTTTGGAGTAGTTCTATCAACTTGGTCCTAGTAATTGATTTTATTGAGGTTATGATTTTAACCTCTTTTCGATCCTCTTAAGTACCCAAATTTATTATTTCTGTTGGGTCTTCATGAGGCATGATCTGTTTCTCCTCTTATTCAACTAATCGTAAGAGGTCTAGTGGTACTGAGCTTTTTTTGAAATCTTTTTCAGGATCAGCTTCATTAGTGCAAATTGACTATTCGAAATTGATCTTCAAAGAACCATCAGACAAATCCATGTCACTGTCTTCAGGACACCTGAAAGGGTAAAGAAATAAACATGGCAAAAGGCACACACATAGCTAAGGGGTTTGAATGAAGGCAAAAGAGTAATGGAGACAAAAAGGTTGAAAAGTGATACATAATATGGAATGATATATGCAAAAGTCATTTCATTGATAATTTTTGAAAAAAGATGCCCTTTTCATAGGACACCTATCTGGCCTTGGGTGAGGGTAGGTAGGTTTTCATTTCCTGATGTTACATGAAAGGGATAGGAAAAGTGTAGGGTTTCTGTCATGATCTTGTTATAAAAATCAGGTCTTAGGGGAATGACACAAATTTTATGGCTTAGTATCTTAGAGATAGAGGCTGTTAAGTGCCCTGTTTAGGATGACCAAGACATCTAAAGCCTTTTGCTCTTTCGATTGGCTTGGATCAATTCGTCCTCCCGAACGAAATACCTCATGGAGAGATGGAAACATTATCTACTTTGACTCACTCTCTCGATCTAATGATCGTGTCATCTCCTGGTTGTAGATCCTCTTTTCTTGCTGCTTTCTTGCGTGCGCATCGGCCTTAAATCCTAAGCCTTTTTTGTTGGCTTGAGTGGTGACCTATAGGGCTTGGGCCATCCCTTGTAGATTCTTGCTAAGCCCTTTTCCAGCATGAGAACCTTTGCCAATAGTCATTTTTAAACTTGAGTGGGTACTCTTTGACAGGTGGGGTTTAACTATTGGCAATCCTTCTCCCATAAATGTTGCATTGATGAACTCGAAGGATTGGAATGATGAATCCGGTGCATCTTCATTGGCCTCTATGTAGATATCCTTCGTGAAAGCAGTGGCAATCATTTCTTCTTCAGCTCCGATGGTCACTACTTTGTCATCTATAGCAAATTTGAGCTTCTGATGGAGAAAGGATGGGATGGCTCCTGCAGAATGTATCCATGGCCATCCTAATAGGCAGTTGTAAGAAGGATTAATATCTATAACTTGGAAGTCAACTTCATATATACATGGGCCTATCTGAAGCTGTATTGTGATATTTCCAATTACTCCATGAAATGTTCCATCAAAAGCTCAGACTGTGGTATGGCTACTCTTGATGTTGGACTGATCGACAAAGAGTTTGCTTAGTGTAGTCATAGGCATAACATTAAGGGCTGACCCATTGTCTATGAGTACTTTGGGCAAAATGCATCCCTTGCAATCGGTAGTGATATGCAGAGCTTTATAACTACCCCTGCCTTTGGGTGGGATCTCATTATCAGTGAAAGAGATATAATTATCGGCCATGATGTTCACTAGCTGATCCAACTTGTCCATGGGGATGTCCGAGGGCACATATGCTTCGTTTAGCATTTTTAGTAATGCATTTCTGTGAACCTTTGAATTAAAAAGCAGAGATAGCACATAAATCTTTGTGGGTTATTTGCTTAACTGGTCTACAATGCAGTATTCACTGTGCTTAACGAACTTGAGAAACTTCATTGCTTCTCTTTCATTTACTGTTTCCTTAACTTTCTCGGGCTCAAAATTCCTTGCTTGGGTCTGAGTGATACTGGTGCATGGAAATACATCAACCTTTTGTTTTTCTTAAGCCGGGGGAGCGTAACACCTACCGTATGAGTTAGGTGACTAACTTCTGATAGTTCCATATTACAGTAGTTGAGGGAGTTAGTTCTCCGATCATCACTACCTGATTCTCATATTTCCATGGATCAGCTTTGTTGCTATTATACAAGAATGGGTTAGGTACTTTCACAACCAAATTTGGTGTAGGTGTCTAAGAACTGACCTTGGGACTTGACTTGCCATAAAGAATGAGGGGTCAATTTCTCCCGTAAGGTGGCTGCATGGTTTTATCTCCTATCGTATTGATAGATTCAGCAGTAGGTGTGATCTTGTGATAGAATTCTACCTGACCTTCATTCATTATTCTTTGAACCATAGACCTAAACTCCCTACATGTTTATAGGGTATGACCTGTAACTGTGTGGAAGTTACAGAAGTTATCAGGACTGTCTTCCAATTTTTTTGTTGCGTTGAGCAACCCGACCTGAATCAATGCTTGCCAGACCAAGAACATTGGCATCCTTACATCCTCTATGCTTGCCTTTACTTTATATTTGTTCTTAACGTCGATCATGTTTGCAGCTGGCTTAGTGTGGTTTGGTAAAGGACTGGTGGCAACATTTGGTCCTTGGTTCATCCCAAACTGTAAGACTTTTGAGTTAATTAGATTTTGCACATTTCGTTTGAAAGATATGTAGCTCTTAATGTAATGCCCTGCTGCACCAGCATGGTATTCATAGTGGGCGTTAGGGTTGTACCATTACGAGTATGGTGGCTTCTTTTCTGGGATATACATTGGGGCCACTAAATGATTTTGGAGCAAGGTTTAGTAGAGCTCCTTATAGGTCATAGGGATGGAATCAAAATGTTATCTTTGTTGATTTGCACCTTGATTGCCAGGTGCATCATCGATTGCTCGATTGGTACTTTGGTGAATTTATGGAGGGTAGCTTTATGGTAGGTTGGATGGGATTGCAAAGGATGGGTTATAGGTTATAGCATTAATTGGCTAAGGGGGTATGGTGCTAGGGCGAGAATACAGCGTGCTTGGGTAGTGAGGGTCAGGTATTTGATGCCATTTTGGCTGAGATGAGCTAGCATAACTTATGGCATTGGCCTCTCTTTCCTTCTTTTTATTGGCAATAGGCTTCTTGTTTAATCCAGACATTTCCCCAGCTAACATTCTACCACTCTTAATGGCGCGTAAGGTGTGGATGAAAGTGACTATCATCTCTTTTTCTGTAAGAGGAGGCTGGAATAGGGCTACTTCCTTTCTTCGCCATTGGACGTATTGCCTAAAGCTTTCAGTGGATTTTTTCTCGAAATTCATCAAGAAAAGTCGATCCAGCACCCAATCTAACACATGCTGGTATTGATTCAGAAAGGCCTTAGCCAAGTCAGCCCATGATTGGATTTTCACATTGTCTAGCTCGATATACCACCGATCTGCTGCCCCAATGAGGCTGTGTTAGAAGCAATGGATAAAGAGCTTTTCATCTTTCTCGTACTCAGCCATCTTTCGTAGGTACATTCAAACATGGATAGAAGGGTCGGTGGTTCTATTAAACTTTTCAAACTCTAGGATTTAAACTTTAGGGGAATGACAAGGTTGGACACCAAAGACAATGATTGCACGTTAAGAGCTTCGAACTTATCACTCCCCTCGATAGCTTGGAGGCATTTTTCTAGTAGCTAAAATTTGTTTACTGCTTTCGCAATCATGGTGGACTTTTGACCTTCTGTTTTCTCTAGTTCCTCATGGTCAAGGGTTAACGGATCTGCCGATGAGACTCCTACATTCACCTTTTGAGTGCCGAAAAGGAATTAACCTGCCGCAATGGATTAAGGTAGATAACTGGTGGAGCCTGAGTGGTAAGTGTAGGAGCGGTCCATTATTCTTGTCTAGCTTCCCTTTGGGCAGGTTCTGGATTATTGGTAGGGGGACTTTCAACATTAGGAGGATCATTCATTTTTTCAGCAGTATTAGCTCACCCTTTTTCTTTCATAGAGGCAATCATTAGTTCCATAAGTTTTGCAATTTGATTTTGCATTTTGTATTGCTGACGAAGCATCTGGTCTTGTGATTCCTTAATCATTAGTTCAAGTTGCTTAATACAAGATTCATGATCACTCTTTATGATTTGTTTTCAGAATCATATGTTGTAGCGGTGCATGATGTAAGGTTCCATGTTCCTGATTAACCTCGGAATCCCTTGCACTTTTATGGCCCAATTCCTGTATTAGACTTTTTTCTTTTAAAATGCATTTATTGATGAGCATTTATGATGCAATGACAAGTTAAGATAATGAATGATTGATGCAAGTGCAATGAAAAATGGTGAAATTAAATGTGTATATGCCTTGGAGACAATTGATTCTTAGAATAGCTTCATCAATAACATCATTCATAGAGTCCCAAAAGGGTTTTTTCTTTTATGACGTGATTACATATGAAAGTATCTAACATGATTACATTATGTGATCACATGATCAAAAAAACCCAAAAGTCATTGGTCAAGATCTCTAATAGGTATGATGTCTCGCCTTATGGACCGAGCTACTTTAATCATGTCATCCGCCTCTTGTTGAGCCATCTGAACTTGCTCAGTGAGGTGCTGATGTTGTTCTTGGTAGTTCAGACGTGCTTAGTCAATTGTCTCTTGCTAACCTAGTTTGTGTTTCTCGGAAGCCCTTGTTAATTCATTGATATGACCTTGATGATCCTGAAGAGATTGTTCTAACTCCTGGATTTTGTGAATGATGGCATCATTTCAACCCTGGTGGCTCTTGTATCTCGCATTTGCACCTCGAGTATTTGATTCCTTCGTTGGTAGGTGGAAGCAAGAGCATGTGCTCTCGTGAACTTTTCTTTGCTAGTTCTGACTTCCTTCTTTTTTTGAATCAGTTGGCGATTAAGAGTGGCAACTTTCGCTTCCCATTCGACTGATGTCTTGCCAATGCATCTGAACTTGTTAGCTTTTTGGAGTGACATAATCTTTGGTCAGGCTCTTTAAGTCATCTTTGAAGCGATCCCTTTCTTTAATGACTCGATCCATTTCACCGCTCCTAAGATAGATATCCATCTCTAGCTGGCCCTTTTCCACCTTAAGTCAAGAGATTTCTGTAGCAAAGGATGCTTTTTCTTGCTTGAACTCCTTCCTAAGTAGCTCGATCTCAGAAGGTAATTCCTCTATTGAGATTTACAGTATCTCGGAGTTGGGTGGTGGCAATGGATCGTTGATATGATATAGTCTCCATTCTTCGTATCTAGGTGTGGTGGGGCTTCCTCTTCAGTATCTTTCCATATAATAGATCTTCTTCCAAGCTTGGAAAGCTAACTGGACTTTCGCTTTATAATTGGGCTCTCCGTATTCAAAATCCTAATGTCCCAAGTCTTCAAAGAACAGGATGAATTGCTGGCACTAGAACTGACGCAACACCAAAAAAGAAGCATAACTGGTATTTCCCTATAATCCTAAGAGTGGCATACAAGTGTAGTCTCCACATTTGTATACAATCGACTAAGGGAACACCCATGGGGCTCTCCACATGATTTCTTCCTCCTTGACATTTTGTAATTCCTTGAACCAATGCTTTTCTGTCTTATCTTGATGACATTCTTCCTCTAATGCCGTGGAAGGAGGACTGATCTTAAAGAAGACACTTTGCTTGACTCTCTCTTTCCTAACACAAAGATGACCTAGGAGCCATATCTGGGGCAATAGGGCACACCCGCTAAACTTTCTTGTTCCCGTTCTTTTCCAAAAGCTAAGGGCACGGATGGTTTTAGCGATAATGGCGAAAGTAGCATTGATGTTACTTCATAAGTGAGAAAAGAAATCTGTGACTGTCGTCGCTACATAACCCAAAGTCTTAGGGAATATAACAAGCCCGTAGATTGCCTGAGCATAGACATCTTGAGCTTTCTTTTGATCAAAAAGATTTACCATGCCCTCTTTCAAGTTGGCCCAATAAATGCATTTACTGCTCCCTTTTACTTTGACATGACTATCAGCCTATGCTTCTGTGGCTCTAAGAATTTGCCTTAAACCTCTTCTTGAATGGAGGAGGCATTAGCGCTTTACAATAAATCTGGTCTAACTTGGCCCTTTTTGATGAGGACTATGTTCTCATCAGTGGTAGGGACTAAATCTTGTTGGTTGAAGGTGAAACATCGATAGGCTAGATTTCAGAACTATGTCATTGCTTGTAACAAGCCATCATGCAATTGAACTCGAAGTAAGAGCGCTATATCCTCGTACTTTTTAGTGAAGGCTTCTTTCTCGTTGTTATCCCAACTGTCCTAAGTATGCTTTAATTCCTGACAATCATTATGATGAAAACTGACCTTAACCTCTTCATGCATTTTTGAGACATAATCGGGCTTTAAGATGTCCCCGTCTTGATGTTGGTGACCTTCTGACCATGTTCTGACATTTTTAAAGGACTCGAGAGTGGAGATAAGCTATTGCTTCATAAATAATGCCCTTTGCTGAACACCAAACCAGAACAATTGTCCCACAAGGATGATAGTCATGATGGTTATGATGAAATGATGCATGCACTGAAACACAAACAAAGAGAAAATAAGTTAGTGGAATATATAGGAGACAAATGTAAGGAAATAAAGAATTTAAGAACATCATAACAAAAAAATCATAACATGTCTCAACCAAAGTGGTGAGACGAGAAACGGGCAACATTTCAACATACCAGGATGCGATCTGCCATTCATGAGGTGATGCAATATCTTATTTTGATGGAAAAATAAATGACCAGTAGCAATATTCATTCATCACCACTAGTGCGGATATGCGTTAAGCCATGACTCGGACAGCATAATGGCTTACAGTATAACACGTTGTGAATGATAGTTTTTGTTTACCGTCATTTATTTATATAAAGGTTAGCCATCGTCTGAGCAGCATGACAACATGCCTTGATAAATGATAAAAATGTAGGTGCAGGTGACAATTGTATACTCATTGTCACCTATATAATTATGGTAATTAAGAGTAAAGGATAGGAATGCTTCCTCAAGTGACCCTATTCTTCGGGTATTCTAGCAACATTCTGGCATGGTTTGACATGGTTTAGCTAGTAGGGCTCACTATATGAGGTTTAAGTTAATGCCTAAATAGGTTTTCGAATTGCTCCTCCATTCGATAAGGACAGTCAAGGGACCCCATCCTAGACCTATCGCAGGTTTGGCAAAACGGGTTTGATCTGTTGGATGTATTTCCCTATGCAAATACGGAGGGTTACTTACAAGAGACATAGGTAATTTACATCTAGGAAGTTATTGCCATTCCTATGCGGAGAGTTACTCATGAAGGTGGATAGCTCACTTCCTCTTAATGATTGGGTTGTAACCACGCCATGTAGTTTGGCGGGACACTAGTACACATACAAGTGTGCGATGTGTAATGGGGAAACGATCAAACCTTTGTTTACTTCTGTATTACCATTTTTATTAAACTAATGATTATTCGAAAATAAGACAATCATGACAATCATGTCAAACAAAAGATTAGTTGACAAAACAATAAAAAGGGGTCATAGTTAAATAATGATCGAAGATCGAAAGAACCGTGAACCTAGCAAGACATGACTAGTTATTAGCCTAACTCTCTATACTATCCCCAGTGGAGTCACCGAGCTGTCACAATGTACCCCGGGGAGGATCCTCGTAGATTTATGAGTGCGTACGACTTAAAATATTCTTCTAACTTGGAATGTCTTTTTGATTGAGACTTTTCCTTCGCGATGTGATGAGAACGAGAAAGTACAAACTCTTGACTTATGACACAGTAAGGGGGGACCATAAGATGAATCGCTCATCTTATTGGTCTCGGATGAGCATCACGAGATGGCCAACGCTTGGAGTTGCCACTGATAATTTTGAGCTAGGCATGATCTGATGCCTATTGAAACCTATGTTTTGAGTTATGAAACTCAAAACATCGATCCCGTGGTCTACGTAATGCAATGATTCACCGTTTGGGTTTCAGAGTTGGTTACAAGTGATGAGGTATGAACCTCTTCATGACGCCTGAAATCGGTACTTTACTAGCTATGTCTTATCTCGATTTCGATTCTTTTGATCTTAACTTGTCACTATTTCTATATGGCCCTTCTTTTAATGCATGAATCTTATAGAAAAACAAATCCAGGTTTTGATGAAAAAGATTTAATCTCATATACACCCCGAAGAGATAGGGAATATAGAGATTTTCAATAAAATGACCTCTAAATTTTACTTTAAAAATGGAATGATCCACTTTAGGCACTGGAGAGATACCCACGTGGGACATTACCTTTAATTTTATTTGAAATGTTTTGAAAACATAAATGCAAATAATCAGCACAAAGAAATCATGTTAGTAAGGCAACAAATGAAGTAACATAACATGGATCATTCAATGCAATGATAAAGAAAAGGGATGGACTATTGGAATTTATCTCACAATTAGCATCGATTACCTGGGAATAACCGAATTATCAATTTTTAAGATGCATCTAGGTTTGCTGATTGAACAAGGTTTGTATTACACATTCATGAAAGTCTGAGAAGTAGAAAATTAACTGTAGTTGAAAGACAGGGCTGGAGTATCCCCTTAGAAAGATGGGGTTGGGGTATCCCCATGGATGACAAATAATATTGACAGAGGAAGATTTTTATATCTTGATAATTTTGAAAAGCGGGGTTAGAATATCCCCTTGAAAGGTCAGGATTGGAGTATTCCAAAAGTGACACATCTGACACTTTTTAAAGAAGTTGAGTTGGAAAAAAATTAAGTTGACTAAACTTTACGATTTGGAAAACAAGTAAGCATTTTAACGATTTTTGGCAAAAAAAATTATTGTGAATGAGGATGGTAAAAATGTAAAATATGTTCATGTCTTGATGCGAGTCTATGGGAGGTCAAAGCATGTTCTTGAGGCCGATCTAGGTGATATGGTGACATTCAAATGTCTTGAGATGAAATTTGGGGAAACAACTTAATTTTGACCACGATCGAGAACAAAAAACAGCTTCATGCGATCCCACTTTTTGAATTTATTCTAAACTGGTTTGAAGGCTTTAGAGGGTGGAGAAGATACTGTTAGAAAGGTAACTCGATGCGGTTAATTTAAAAATATTCCCAATATCCCAAAAAGTCATTTTTCAGGGGAATAAATTTTCAAGTTTGGATTAATTTCACTACTAGTAGAGAATACGAGGGACAAGGTGTGTCAAATTTTGAAAATTCATTTCGGACTTATTTGGTATCAAAAAATTGCAAATAATACCTTTCTAGAAAGGGAATTTCATGAACTTTTTAGGAAAAATGCTGGATGGATTTGGAAAAATTGTTTAGTAGGCCTAAAGGGCCCAACCAGAATGCACTTTGTTCACTCAAGGGATTCTAGACAGTCCAGGTTTGAAAAATCATAACTCTTCATCCAGACTGATCCAGGGGTGAATAAGACATTATTTTAAAGATAATTTGACACACTTTGAAAGAAAAAGATCAAAAAATTCATGAAAAATAGTTTCGAATTTTAAAGGATTTTTCAATTTTCAACAGTTGTGCTACCAGCAGGGGACAAAGCGAAGCAGGGGATATCTCTCATTTTTTTGTCTATGGGTCCAAACTTGAGTTATTGACATTTGAACGTCTATGACTGAAGGGAAAGAGTGGCATGAGCGTTACAAACTTATTTGCACAACCTCAGAGTAGTTTGGGATGATGAACCAGCCCATTGATCATACCACTCAAGGTTTTGACTAAAAAAGGCACAAACATTTAGGGAATAATTGCAAGACAATTTTCATTTCAAAATCAAAAGATTGGAGCTTGTTTAATCAAGATTTCAGATCTGAAAAACTTAATTTTCCCTAAGATTTTTTTATGCTAACTTTAGAGAAAATGCTAAGTTCATGCTTGTCCTTATTGGTTGAGGTTAACATGCTTGGCTTGGAGAGGTTTTGAAAACCAATTTTTGATAGCCATCAAATATGCATTTTTATAAGGGGAAGACAACAAACATACAAGTGGATTACACATAACATGAATGGGGATGCTAACTTTGCCAATGGTCTAGACAAAGAAAGTATTATGCATTGTGACAAGAAAATGTTATGGATGCTGAAAATGACAATGATTCACGCAAGCTAATGTATAAATGTGCTTGAA
>JBBYHL010452594.1:0-15870 GCA_038381835.1 Adansonia madagascariensis | reverse complement strand
TTTGTCTTATAATCATTGGTTCTTAATTATCTTCCTTTGAATTTATCCATTACCATTTGGTTTGAATTTGATATTTTTAAAAATCACATATGTAAATCAACAAGTTAGAAGGAATATCAACTTATAATTTTTAAAGGCACATTTGAATAATTGACATGACAAAATTTTAATCATTACACTAATGTTAAACATGACCTATTTTCACTAAATTAATTTAGTGAACAATATAATCATGCTACCTACATTTATCACCAAATTAATTTGTCTTTTGAAATAGTATGAATGTCTCTTTTCTCAAAATTCTTATCAATATTAACTTAAGATGTCTCAAAATATTAGTATCACAATATCATATGACATTATAAAAGTATATATTTTACTCATGTAAAATATAGCTCATTATGAAGCAATAATCATCTCACTATAAATATCAAGTTTATTTATGTAACAATTCTTAATCATGATTACAACTATGAGCATCAATGTATTTATAATATCAATCATCATGTATTTTCAAAACTTAAAAAAATTGTCATAGATGTTCATATTAGACCTGCTCATAGGTTAGGTTGGGCTTAGATATAATACTAATAAATTTTGTGTTTACCTAAGCTTGATCTGGAATGAAATACAGACAACACCCTATGACTAAGTTTGATTTAAATTCAAAAGAGCTTTTCTAGGCCCTACTGCCCTTTTTTTGCATATTTTGCTTGAACTTAGGTTGGATTGAGAAATATGAAGTATATGATTCATCTTGATGGTGTTCTTTTATATGCTTAGAAAAATCGTTATTTGTCTAATCCAAGAAAAAGCATGATATTTGAAAAGAAGAGAGAATCCAAATATTAAAAGATAATGATAGAAAGCTTAAAAAGAAATCAAGAAAAGCCTTTTTTAATCCTTTATTCTTTTCACTTTGTAGAGCTTTATTTTCTTGCTTTATTTTTTGCTTTATGATGAGTAGTCTTATGAAGATGAGGTTAGGTCTTACAGAGAGATGAAAAGGATTAAGAAAGAGATACAGAAAAAAAAAACAAGACATGAGGGGAGAGATGATAAATGAAAGCTTTTAATAAGCAAAAAAGTAGTTAAAAGAGAAAAATAGTAGGGTTGATTTATGACAAATAATAGGTGGAAAGAGAAAATATGAAAGTTCAAGTAAGTAGATTTTACCATTAAGAGAAAAGGACAAAGATAAGAGAGGTCTTAATAGACATGGGCTCAATTTCATGCTATCTGTGTTAGTGTATGCCCTTGAACCAATCAGTTTGGAACATGAGATATATAGTCAATTAACTACATATTGTTTACTAGCTTTAGTAACACAAGGTTTTCCTTCATGTTGTGGCATGATTAATTATCATGAAACCTCTAATTGGATGAAGCCCATAAAGCTTAAAAGGTAAAACAATTATGAGATCCTTATGCATCAAATCCAAGTTCCTTAAAAAGTTCTTGGTCATCATAATGTTAAGATGAGGCATCGGTAATGCTTAATACCAACATAAGTTACGCCTTCTTACTTATGAAGTAAACAACTAATCTCATAGATGAAGTATTCAAGATACTTGGGATGGCATGGGGGTACCTGTTTTGTGGAAACAAGTTTATTGAACATGATCCGTATAAGAATTGGTGACTCAAGTGTCTATGGAATATGTTCTCACATGCCAATCATGTATAATAGTCCTTAGCTTGTGATACCATGTCATCTCATATATGGAGTGTCATAATTAGAGATCGTTACAAACGGGTCTATAGGGATGAATACCTGCAATATGGTGGTTTTGGTATGGCATGAAGGATATGGTGGATGGATGAGTGATCCATAGAGGATTCACCATTCCAGTGACATTGGAGACATATCACAAATTTACTATGGTCAATTGGATTAAAGTCCCTAGCTAAAGCATGTTGAATTATGAGGAACTGTTTCTCATATATTCCTGATCATTAACCATGAATTGAAAGATCTAACATAGATTGAAGCATGAGTAGACACTGCACTATGCTTTTGCTCATTCTAGGACATTAGGTGAAATGACCATATTACATTGATAGGTTGGTTACTGAAAGGTTTTAATAAGATCAGTCTTTGACATTTCAACTTTTGGGTGACTATAATGGATTGCTAAATCCCACGCTTGATCTATGAATGTAGTTAATAAGATTAATTATGTTTATGGTAACATGTTGAGAACCTAATCGGTCACACACAATTAAGATGGAATTGTTGGATTAAATCAGGATTTAATTAAGTTTGACTTAATTAAATAAAAGTAAATTAATTGGAGGACTTAAATGAACTAGTTTAGTTAAGAACTATTTAAGACATAAATTAGGTTTGTGAAATCTAATTAGAGATGTCTTAATATGGCAATAAAGATAAGAATGCCTTATCGAGATAATATCTAACTATAGACATGTAAATAGATATGTCTTAGTTTTTAGGCCAAAAATTTTTGTGGAAACTCAATAATTATTTGATAATTATTTAATTATATTTACATAAGTAAAATTGTTTTACTTAGGCTGGAAATTTAACTGAGAATTAAATATACTTGCATGTAAATAGGTGTTGGCTAACAGCCGTAATTATTAAGTCTAATGGGGCTAGTTTTGAACTAAACGTATTAGTACTTGATATAATGCTAGGCGCATGAGTGTGGGCCATATTAGTGTGAATTTAATCCAAGATATTAATTAGTTAATAACTAGGCTTAATTTTGGATGAACTACTCAAAAATGCTTTAACAAGGCTTCAAGTTACCACCACAATGGTGCCATCCATAGGGCTGATTTAATAGGCAAGGTTGACTCATTAGTTAAGCCTAATCTAGTCTTAAATTTATATAATACATTATTATGGCATTTTGGTAATGTGTGGCTATTAGGAAACCATAAGCACAAAACCCTGAGCCCCTATATAGTTGGCTCAACACCTAATCTCTTTTTAAGATCTCTTTGCTCTACTTTCATATGTGGAGATCTAGAATTGTTTTTAGTCTGATTGTAAGTAAGGAAATAGTTTTCTAGCATTAGAGAGAATAGGTGTCACCCATGGAAGGCCAAACATAGCTATTGATATCTTTTTATACCACTATCTCACATTCTTATGACTACTTTGAGTCATTTTTGGTCATGTAAAATTGAAAATGACTGCTTTTTTTACCTTTTGGTTAAAGCTTTAGGAGCCTTTTGGCTAGCACTAGAGAACCACTGGACCTTGTAAAGGCTCTAACAACCAACTTTATGGATTATCATTAGAGGCATGACACGTGTTCTGCTCATGATCTTGAAGATCCTCTATAGAAGCCAAGCTGCCTTTTGTGAGTGGTCTTCAATATTTGGATAAACTTCAAATTATAAGATCTGAAAGTCAAGTAATCCCTAGTTAAATAGATGTTTTAATTTTAAAAAATGGTTTACTAAACATAGGCCCATTTCTAAAGATCCGTAGAGAAGTTCAACTATTTCTATAATTATATCTTCCATTGATTATTTAAATTTTAATGATTTTTGAAATCTAATATATGCATGAGGTCAAACTTTATCGAGATACAATTTCTTCAATCAAACAAAGCCTAGGGCAAATTTTTTCTGAGGCGCATCTCGACTAAAACATTAGGCTTTTTTTTTTTTTAGATTTTGCCTGAGCCCATTTTTTGAGACTAAGATATTTGCTTAAACCCTCCCAAATGTCAAATGGGACTCCAGGCATGAGTAGGTAATCCGACCCTTGAACAAGCTTTTAACAACTATAAAACATTCTAAATGATTTTTTTAAAAAAAAATTATTCAAACCATAACAACTAGCAAGATTTAAATAAGAATTTAATAGGTTCGTATTTAAGATAAAAATGACTAACATAATTATAATGCAAAAATTAAAGCCAAAATATCATTAGCATTGAAAACCAAAATAACACATACAATTCATAAATATAGTTTGTTATTAGTAGCAAAGATCTAAAATCTTTAGTCCACCAATTTTCAATGTAAATAAGTTTCCTTTTGGCAATTAAACAAGGGAAATGAGAGACCAAGCCTTAGGAAAGGGTGATTATTGCTCATAATTCGATATCCACCATAGGCCATCAAAACGCTCACCACTAGACTACCACCAATTCATACAAGCACAAGCTACCCACCTAGCATCACTCACCCACTATAACAGTATCAATCTAACTAAGAAGCTATTTTAGAATGAGCCAAACTTTCATAGAAAGAATGAAAAACAAGCACCTTGAAAAACTACCATAATTATTAGTACACAATAAGAACAACAAAACCATAAAAAAGACCATTAAAGATTTTTGGTCATTTGGGTTTATGATGTTTTAATGGTAGTGAAGAGAACATCAATGGTAATGATGTGGAAGAGGTGAGGAAAAAGCTATGGTGTAAATTTGGGGTTAATCTAACAGTAGCCAATGATGGAAAAAGGATTTTAGCTCATGATCTTTTTTTTCTGGATCTAGGCTTTTAGGCTTGATTTAGGAGAAACAAAGGTCTAAAATGAAAAAAAAAAGATTGAAAACAAAGGGTGGGTGAAATGTAGGATCAATCAACAGTCAGCTATCAACTATTGACAATAAAGCATGACATTGATAAAAATGGTCATTGGCCAAAATTTATATCTTTCTCTATTTTCTATGTTTTGTATATATTTTTGGTAGTTAATTAAGAACACTTGGGAGAGAGGGAAAAAAGAGAGAAGTTTAGAGAGAGAGAGGAAGAAATTTGTGGAATGAAAAAAAAATTTAGGCTTTTATAATGAACAAAAAAATAACTTGATCCGTATAAAGACCTAATTTTATCTTTACCACTATATCAATTCTCCCAAGGCCCTTGAGTATTAAATGTATTTCTTTCCTTACTTCGCAAAGTGAATATTAATGTCAAGAGAGCTACATTAAAGATATTTTGAAAATTAGGGAAAATCCAATTAGATGACTAATTCATGAAATTGAAAGGAGGAAAGGTGTAATTAGCGAAATCAAGATGTCAAAGGAATGCAATTGAAGATCAATTGAAACTACTAAGGTGATAAAAGATGGAACTGAAAAAAGCCCAAATTTAAAATAGTAAAAAGTTAGGGGAAATGAAATTAGAAATGTAACTGGTAAAATTGAGAAAAGCGAACAGCAATTGTCTAAGTAAGATGCTAAAAGAGGATAATTGATGAAATAATTAAAGGTATTAAGACAATAGAAGGTCAGAATTAACAGCCAACTAAGAGAAAAATAAAGGAAAATGTTAAATTAGAGAAACCAAATTAAAGATCAATTAAATCAAAGAAACCAAATTGAGAAAATTTAAAAGTCAAGTTTTGGGGAGATCATACAAAATTAAAAAAGAGGAATTAAAATTGTATATGGCGAGGGATAACAAAGAAAAAGAAATAAATCCTAATGCTCAAAAAGTGAGAAAAAAGGAATACTGCAAACAAATTAAAACAAGCCAAAATAGGTTGGAAATTGTTCTGAAAGATAAAGGGTAGAAATAGGAGGATGAAGTTGGCAATTTTGTGATTAATGAGGAAATGGTACCAAGCTTGGCCAATTGAATTCAAGCTTAATCTAAATATTAGGAAATTTGGCCAATAAGAAAGAGAATAGGACGAAGGAGGAAGGAAAAAATATAAAAGGACATAGGGGTAAGGGTGGTTGGCCAATGCCCTGTTAATCCCTCTTCTCCCTTTTCACTCATGCATAATTCACTCACTTTAAAAGTCCCTTCAACTTTAAAAAAAATCAGAACCCAAACAAAAGAAGAAACCAAACCAAAAAAAGTGAGGTTTCTAGTTTCTAGCTTCCAAGTTTTATTACTTAGTAGCTATTTTTTCTTCTTTGTTTCTTTTTCTATCGTAAACATCCTCTATTTTTCTATACATTTTCCAAAATATATATTTTTAAAATAAAACATGCTTTGGTTTTAGGAAAAATTTTACGCATTTATCATGTTCATTATTACTAACTTTCTTCAAGACTATTATCATACTTGTTCATATATTTTTATCCCTTTTATGTGTCCATATTTACTTACCTTAGTTAAAGTCTATTATGGATTATATGTTTATTTAAATGCTATCTTTGTTCCCCTTAGTGAATGGTTATAAACTTTATGACCATCATAAACTATTTTAGTTTATGTGATAGGTGAAATGAAATTGTACTCCATAAAACCAACCCTTGAGCCAACTATTTTGCTATTTTAAAATGACTTTTGAAAAGGTTTTTGAATTTCATTTTGATATGGATTTGCTTAATATTCTATGGTCAAGATGATTTTTTTTTCTTTTGTGATTTTAAGATATTGGGTAAATTAAACAAGCTAGTAGAGGTTGAAGTAGGAGTATTGGGCAAAATGTTTGGTGTTTGTGTCTAAAATCATAATTAATTTTTTTAGCCCTTATTTTTCATTTTGGTAGTACCTTTTGGCGTATTTTAAATAAAAAATAAACCTATTTTGATATCCTTGACACTTAACCAAGCCTTCTAAACTATTTTTAATGAAACTTTACCTTTAGCTCCTTAAATGCTATGTTCAGTGTTGAAAATTAAAAACTAACTTTTAGCCCTTATTTTTCACCTTGGTAGTACCTATAGGCTTATTTGTTTACCAAAAATCAAACTCATTTTGGTGCCTTTAACCCTTATTCAAGCCTCGTAAAAAACCCTTAGCAAAATCAATCCTTTAGGCCTTTAAAATGATAGTTTTGGGACAAAAAAATCAAAAAACTATTTTTCTCAGATGTACCCATAGCCCCAAACCCAAATTTTGATTTTTCTCATACAAAAAAATTATCTTTTTAATAAATTTTAATTAATTTTAAAATTTTTTTAAAAGGTGAAAATCTTTTAAAGTGGCCAATCACACCTAACAAAAAAGAAAGATTAATGGTAGGGATGGCAATAATGCGGATTCGCATATGTGCAACACCTGATTTGTTTTTTATGGATTTAAATAATAATCAAATTTGGATATTATAATTTTATCTATACAGCTTCAAAGTGAATGCAGAAATAAACCCTTGGGTATATGTTATGTAAATGACCAAAGCACATTACTTATGCAGATAACTAATTCGGATATCACAATCCAAATCTATTATCCGTTTATTTGAAAATATAGTGAAGAGAGTTGAACCTTGGCTTTTTGTTAACTACTAAAGACTTTACTTAGTAAGCTAATTTTGAATTTTGAAAAAACATGCTACTAAATTAAATTATATAAAATATAATTAATATAATAATAATTTAAAAATGTTTTTTCAAAATAAATATAATAATTAATTAATTATGCTAAATACCTTTAATTTTGATTTTTTGCTTGATTTTGTTTTATTTTAAAAATTGATTTATTTGAATTTAGATATTTAGTGGATTTGAATATTTGGCTAATAATGTTATTTAATTCAATTTCATATTCTGATAGCAATATTCAAATTTAAAGCAAATAATGAGGGGATTCCAATTTTATAACACTTATACATATTCTAATATTAAAAAATAATCAAACCATTTGTCATCCCTAATTGATCGTGACTCCCTCATTTTTAAAAAAAAAAATCACTTAATGATCAAAAACCCGTTACAACATTATAATTATTGGTCACCATAATATATAACAACAATATGCAAAATACCATGAAGGCATTGCCTTAACTAGTTTTTTTTTTTAACAACAAAGTTAAAACCAAAATAGGAGTACCCTACTTGAACTAATCCTTGTTAATAAATCCACACGTTTCCATAGCAAATCGATGAGAAAAAATTAATAAGATGATTAAATTTACATATTGATTAACATCTCAAAACATTATTTATTTTTCTGTCAGCTTTCAGTTTCAGTCAGCCAACTTTCTAACATGCCTTTGTTGTTCATCTTCAAAAACTTGAACAATTCTCTTTGTGGCCTTCTTTTTAATAAATTGTAATTTGTAAGTCAACAATCTCTGTTTATTGTAAATAAAGAGAGAAAGAGGTATCAAGACAAAGAAAATATAAGCTTCAAAATCTAGTTCTTTAGAAACTAGTTATACACCATTATTCTTGTATTTTTTTGTATTTTTTTTTGTAAAGAAATTTGTCTTTACATAGGACTCAAATGTACATAGAGTGAAGAGTATACATTTTTCAATACATTGTACCATTAATTATTTACATGTATGCAATTAGTAAAACCTAAAAATCTAACTATAAAAGGTATATAGTCATCCACACATGCATGTATATTTTATAAAACTTCCCCTTAGATGACTATTCACTATGAACTTACCTCATTAAAACCTTATGAATAAAAACCCAATGGGACAAAAACTTAATGAAGGAAAAAGAGTACAATATTCATAGAAAATTTACTTCTTCTCAAAATAAAACTAATTTATTTTGTGCATTCTAATGTTAAAAGTCCTTAAGTCGATGCATTCCAATGTTGTAAACATGCTTCTTGAAAATTGAAGTTGGAAAAGCTTTTATGAATAGATCTACCAGGTTGTGACTCGAGCTAATTTTGCAAATATTAATATCACCTTTCTTCAAAAGTTCATGTGCAAAAAAACTTTGGTGAAATATGTTTTGTTTTGTCACCTTTTATATAGCCACTTTTGATTTGCGTAATGCATGTTGGCTTATCCTTATGCAAGTTTGATTTTTTACTCTTTTCTTGTAGTACTTGGAAACCTGTTATGCCCTAGCCACCATTCATACTGTGGTATCTTCTCTATTTTTTCAAGAAGGTCTAGATTTTCTCTTAGATGTAATGCATTTAGCTCAAAGTCAACACTGGCAGTTTGAATGTTATAAATGCCTATCTCTATCTGGATTATCGTTTCTGCTTCATAAACTAGACTAAAGGGCATGGCTCTAATTGCTTATGTTCCTATAGTTCTGATCGCACATAAAACTTTTTGTATTTCATTTGCCTAGGCTCCCTTAGCATCATCGAATTGTGCATTAAACTGATATAGAACTTTTCACAAAACTCTTTTAGCTTGTCGACTGACAGTTGCTTCCTATTGTCTGCTATAATGCTGTTTAGAATTCTAAATTAGTAGACAATGAACCTTCATATAAAACTCTTCATGGATTTGGTTGTAATCGTGATGACAAGTTCTGCTTTCACCTATTCGGTGAATAGTGGCAACATACTATTAAGAACATTTGCTATGATTTTGCAAGTGGAAATAGGCCTAATATGTCGATGCCCTATATACGTAAAAGGACCATGTGATGAATATCTATTTTAGCGCTTCTACAGGATGTCTAGGTACCTTGGCAAATTGCTGGCACTTATCGTATCTCTTGACCAGGTTTATGGCATCTTTTCTGATGGTTGTCAAAAAAATCCCTATTTAAGGGCTTTCTATGCTAACACCCTACCCCTAGATAGTTGTCGTGAACCTTTCATAGATCTCTCGCAGGACATTGTGTACCTTTTTCTAGATCTAGGCACTTTAGTAAAAGATAAGTGAAAGATTTCTTCCATAAGATACCATTAATGATGGCATACCTGGTAGCTTTTTTTTCATTCATTTTTTTTACAATGAGTCATCAAGCATAATGTTGTCCTAGAGAAATACAATAAAGTTTTTGCAAGCACTTGTGCTTATCTCCTGAATGTTGTTAATTGTACCCAGACGATCCTTACATGGATCTCTCGTGGGACATATTCCACCTCTTCTAGATCTAGGCACTTGAGTGGAAGATATGTGAAAGATTTCTTATATAGGATACCATTAATGATGGCATACTTGGTAGCTTTTTCTTTTCATTTATCTTTTTTGCAACAAATCATCTAGCATGACATTATCCTGGAAAAATACAATAAATTTTTTATGAGCACTTATATTTATCTCATAGATGTGTCAATCATACCTAAACTATCTAATAGATTAGAGCAAAATCTTTCCTCTATGGTAACATCCAAGCTGCTAGCCTTTTTTGAAATAAAATCAACTTTATTATTTTGTTAGCAAGGAATCTACTCAAAGAAGATATGATCAAAAATATTGGCGAGCTCTGAAACCACTTTGTGGTTCTTGTCTGGTATCTGATCCTTAACTTCATATTCTATGTTAATTTGATTTGTCACCAACTGGAATTGGTATATGCCTTCAAGTGGGTAACTTTGAGGTTTTTTGCTAACTTTATCTTAACTATCAATGTTTTAGATTTTATGGCATTATTTAAGGCTAGGAATTTGAAAAATAAGGCATATTGCCACTCCTGCCCTTTGGGATCACCTAGGAGAACACCAGCCCCTGACTTTTTCTTTCCTGATGACCTGTTATTGTATAGCTCCCAACATTTGTTTTCATTACTTTTTATTTAGCTAGTAGCAATTTGATCATGCGCTCTGGAAGATGATTTAATGACCTTTTTTTTTTAGAAAGAGTTATGACAATCTCTTCTAGCTTATCCATCATCACGAAAGAGAATTCAGTGATGAAGTCCACTAATGACTCTACTTTAATTACTCTTCTAGAAGTATAAGTCAATCCAAATTTGTTCAACTCAATGCTTCACCATAACATTCTTCCGAGTGAGTTTACCTTCTATAGGACATCCTTTAAATGTTGGTTAGTGACTAGGTTGATAGGGTATGCTTAGAAGTATTAGCGTAGTCTTCTTGCAGCTATGACAAGTGCATAAATTAAATTTTCTATCCTTGTATAGCTAACATGTCCTGCTTAGAGTCCTCTGCTAACATAGTAAACAAGCCCCTATATCCCATTATTTTTTTTGTTAAAATAACAATGATCTTTTCATTTGACACATTAAGATAAATAAATAAGAGGTCACCAAGCGAGGGATTCACTAGTTGAGTCAGTGTTTTAGCTCTTCAAATGCACGCTGACAGTCTTTTGTCTATTTATATCTAGTGGTTGCTTTGAGTAGCTTGAAAAGGACAGACACTTATCAGCTAACTTTTAGATAAAATTTGTTAGTGCTGTTACTCTTCTTGTAAGCCTTTATACCTTATTTGTCAATTTTGAAGGGGCATTTCCAAGATCACCATGATCTTTTCTAGGTTCATTTTAATTCCTTTAGAAGATACCATGAATCTGAGAAACTTTATGGCTGCCACTGTAAATGTACATTTTAAGGAGTTTAATTTCATGTTGTACCTTCTTAGAATATCAAAGGTCTTCATAAGGTCAATGATATTGTTTAATTGACATATTTTTTAATAGCATATCACCGATATACACTTCCATGGATTGCCCATCAAGTTTTTAAAGATTTTGTTTGCCAGTAGCTAATAGGTGGCTCTACATTTTTTACTCCGAAGGGCGTGACTCAGTAACAAAAATTCCTTTTTCAGTGATGAAAATTATTTCTTCTTCATCCTACGGGTCCATTCATGTATGATTATATCTAGATAAGGTGTCTATGAAGAAATAGAAAGGGTGTCTTATCAGGGCATCAACTAGGCGATCTATTGTTGGCGATGGGCTATTATCTTTGAGGGATACCTTATTAAGGTAGGTGAATCAATACACATTCTGTATTTTTTATTTGCCTTCTTTACTATCACAACATTTGCAAGCCATTCAAGATACATCACCTCCCTTATATATCTGGCTGCTAGAAGCTTGTTGGTTTCTTTTTTGACTGCCTTAAGCCTTTTTCAGGGTGAAGTTCTTTTCTTTTGTTTAATTGGTTTAATAGGCAGGTTGACATTCAATGCATGTCTTATTACATTGAAGTCAATACCAAGCTTGTCTGTAACTGACCAAGTAAAGACATTCAGATTTTGCTCAGAAAGTTGTTCAGGTCAGTTTTTGCCTTTGGCTCCAATAAACTCCCTTGCATTGTGAATAGGTCTGGGTCTGGCGAGTACAGAGATATTTTTATAGTTTCCTTAGCCGACTGAGACTTGGGATGATAAAAATAATTTTTGGCATCTAAACTTTTAAGGTTCAGAATGCTTGGAGCTGTTGAGGTGATTGTGTTACTAACAACCTGTTTCTTGCTAGAGCTTCTAAACTACCATTAATGTTAGTGCCATTTTTCTTGGTTAATTGTATGGACATTAGACGGCAATGTTTGGTAGTCGTTTGGTTTACTTTCATATGTCCTACCTATTGTTGGGGTTGGAAACTTTACCTTCAAGCAACATACTGGAGTAATTAATTTTGTTTCCTTAATAGCCAGTTATCCAAGAATGACATTATAAGTCGATGGCTGGTCAACTACTAAGAAGTCCACCATTATTGTGACAGTGTGGTCTCCATTACCTAAGGTAACTAGTAAAGTTATGGATCCTTTAATGAGGATCAATTAATTAACGAATCCATATATCGGTAATGATGGGTGCAAGTCATCGGTGTTCTATCCTATTTTTTAAATGGCACTCCACTATAGGATCTTGATTGCACTACCATTATCGATCAAGATTTTATCAACACGAAAGTTCCTTAAGATGGCAGACATGATTATCTAGTCGTTTCTATTACCATGACTAGCTCATTATCCTTTTCACCAAAAGTTACTATCCAATCATTCTATTTGATCCATTTAGGATGTGTGTTGATCACCATAACAAATCATAGGTGTGATTTTCTTTTGGACTTCCTAGTCCCTCAACTTTCATTACCACCTATAATTACCTTGGTCGTGCCTATAATCAGGTGCTTTCCTGTAGCTTTGTCTAGGTGTTTGTCTGACTGTTGCATGGGTTTGTCATTGTCTTTTTTTACGAACTTTTTGATTTTCCCTTTCTGTATCAGTGTTTCGATGACATTTTTTAAATGATGCATTCCTCTGCAGCATGGTTGATGTAGTCATAGAGTTCACAGTACATCCGAGGATTTCTATGACTTTTATCTACTTTCATAGGTGGTGGTCATTCGACTAAACCTACTCTCATTATGGCGTGCAAGATTTGTTTCCTACTGGCATTGAAGGGTGTGTAAGATTCATATTTACTATAAGATGGAGTCAAATCCCTTTTTCTGCTTGTTTGGATTTGGCTCACCATTAATTCATACTTATTATCTTCGAGGCTGTCCATCTTACTCCTCTAGGGAAATAGATCCATCTTCTTACTAGGTTGCCCAAGGTGATCTCCTTGCTCTCTGTCAGGCCGTTTGAATTTATAATTTGTGATTTTGCTATCTTCAACATTAGTATTTTTTTATGCTCTTTCATAAAATTAGTATAATTTCATTGGTTGGGCATCCATTAGGGCATATTTTACGTGATTATGGAATACTCCTAAAATGAACAGTTGGATAGCTCGTTCCTCATTCAAATCCTTAACTTTTAGTGTGATAGTGTTAAAGTATATGACATATTCACAGAGTGTTTTGTCAGTATTATATTTAATAGCCATCAAGCTGGTTGCCATTCTAGCTGCTGTGCAGTAGCAACTAAAATGAGCTAAGAATTGACTGCCTAATTGTTTTGACATTGATGATAAACCTTAGTGTGAAGGAGTACAACCAAGTTTTAGTGAGTCTGTAGAAGGTAGTGGGAAAGATTCAGCATTGAACAGCTCCCAAAATGTCCCAAAGATTATAGAACGTTTAGAAATGATTAAGGTGATTAGTAAGGTTTTCCATCCCATCATAAGTGTTTGGTGAGAGCCTGATCTTTTTAGGGATCGACACTTATCAAATGACTAGGGACAACAGGTTGTGCTTAGCATATGGGCATTCCCAGTCATCTTTATATGGTTATTTTAGGTTCTTAATTTCTTATCGAAAAGCTGCCACCTGGTTTGTTAAGACATAGTTTTGTGTCAAGTGAGTAGACCTAGCGATTTCCCCTTGTCCTGCTAGTTAACTTCTATTTAGGGCCAAATAGGAGCTATCTTAGGCTTCGTTGTTTCCTTTATTTATCTGTTGGTTAGTTTGAGTGTGATTTCTGGTGCTTAAGGTATGGTTCCTAGTGTTTTGAAGTGGGTTTCTAGTGTTGGGGCAAGTATGTGATGGATTTTATTAGTTGGCTTGTGCTTGGAAGAGCTGATTAATCTGCTACTATTGTTGTATGATGGCCTACTATGTTGTCATGTCCTACTGATATTCTTGTTGTTGTATAACGGCCTGTTGAGCTGCCATTTGATTTACAAGCGCCTGGAATTAAGCAAGGTAACGGCTCTGTAGGTTAAACTATGGTAACATAAACATTGTGGGGTACTGATAAGGTGTGGCACCCACTGTCATTAGGTTTGCCAAATCTATCACTAACGGCTTAGTCGGTGGGACATTTGGAAAGTTTACGTGGACAACAATGACACTTGGGGTTGACAGGCTTCTAGGGGTAGTGGTGTTCACATTTAGCATAGTATGCTTTTGTTATGATAATGGCAAGAGAGACATTAGGAGTCCTTAGAAGTAGTTTGACAGCTGAGCCCAGATACCAAGCGAGAATGGTATTTGGAAATAGGGGATGGCGTGTGGGAATATAGGCTGATTGGTCTTATTGTCATAGTTGTCGAAACAAGTCCCGATATCATGGTAGAGCTAGGTGTCATAACATCAGGCATGGGTCCAATAAGTTGAGGGCTTATGGTAGTGGTGGCTTGAATGGATAGGCAAAATCACTTGTTTGGGATGTGCCATGATTTTAGATCAAATGCATTGACCATGGATTATAAGTTACTAGAATTATGGTCATGGGACCGTTTCTCATAAACAGCGCCAATTATTGTTGATGCAAGGATTGTCAGACTGTGTAGGTTGAGTAGGCAAGTTTATGTGTTAATTTGGTGTTACTCATTTATATGCTAGGTTTTGTGTAAGTCAAGTATGCATGTTTACTTGGTAACTTAGTGTTACTCGTTTATATGACAAGTTTCATTTTTTTGAAACCTAAATGAGATTTTACTTATAAGCCTATGGCTTGTTGATTCTCACAGACGATGCGATTGTTGATGCAAGGATTGTCAGACTGCACCTGCTATAAGGTATTGTTCGCTTTGGAACAGAACACAAACTGTCCTTACGGTTTTATCCTTTGAGAAAAAGCGCCTTAATAGGGGAAAATGGCTCTTACTTTATAAGCCATAATCTATATTCTTAACTAATTAATGTACGATTATTTCTCTCTAACAATGTATTTTTAACTCAAAGAGCTGGTTTCTTGCTTTATAACACCCACAAATAATTTTTTTTATGTTTTTAATGTTATAAAGTATGCATTATAACTTTGCCTTTTACAAATAAGGAAAGAAAACTTGCTCTAACTATACTTCTATATGTATGAAGATAGCAAAATTTCTAAAGAAAGTCAGGAAAGTATTTTTAGCGTTAAGTCCATAGGTATGAAATTAAGATGAGGCATTGCTCCTTGTTGCGACCGCAAATATTTGAGACAGACAGAAACACTAACCTCATGCATATGCATCATTTAAACGTGGTTGGTATCATAGAAACGATTAATATTTCATGCATACATTAATAATAAATCATATGATATCATTTATTAAAAATATAATTATTTATATTTATTTTTAAAATTTTTTATTTATTAATAAATTTTAAATAATTTACTAATCGTATATAAATTTATAAATATGCTAAACTATATACCCATCGTTAAAATCCAACTTTCAAAACCATTAGAACTTCAAAGCCAAGAAAAGACTCCATTTAAAAGGAAAGAAACTTCCAAAATCCAAATGAAAAACTATTTTCCAAACCCCATTCTCACAAAAATGAAGAAAGGAAAAACCCCATTGTCGGTTGCTGGGTCCCATAATTTGCATGGGCAAATATTTCCAGGTGGCCTACTTGCTGGCCACGTATGGTAGAAGGAATTAGTAACGTTCCTTCTTTTCGTAATGATTATCTCATGAAAAAAATTAAAAAAAAAAAATCAACTTTTGGGCAATCTTTTCTTAACATGGTAACTT
>JBBYHL010452583.1:1650-15870 GCA_038381835.1 Adansonia madagascariensis | reverse complement strand
TAGACTTCAAAAAAATGTTTTGATTAATTCAAAAGTCCAAATTCATAATTTGACATGGGTTTTGATCTTTTTTTGATGCAAAGAAACGAGTTAAAATTGAGTTTTTGATCAATGGTGGATGAGTAAAAAATGCTTAGATTGTGGAAAGTTAGCCCGAACAAAATAAGGTGTCTACATCCTCATGCTTTGGTTTCATAAAAAAAGTGCTTCTTTCAACCATTTTTTAGAATCAAAGTTTATGTGTCAATTTGGACAAACACGGATTCTTATAATAATCTCTTTTCTTTTCATCTTTGGGCACCATAAGCTCGTTTTAATCATTGGGATAAATGGCATTGATGCTTTGGTTTCATAAAAAAAGCTTTACTTTCCACCATTTTTAGAATTAAAGTTTGTCTATCAATTGGACAAGCACAGATTTGCATAATAATCTCTTTTCTTTTCATTATTTAGCACTATAAGCTCATTCTACTCATTGGGATAAATGACAATGATGCTTTGGTTTCATAAAAAAGCTTCATTTTCCACCATTTTGTAGAATTAAAGTTCATATGTCAATTTCAACAAACATGAATTCACACAATAATCTCCTTTCTTTTCATGATTGGGCACCATAAACACAACTTGATCATTGGGATAAATGATATTAATGCTTTTGTTTCATAAGAAAAACTTCTCTTCCCATTATTTTTAAAATCAAAGTTCATCTATCAATTGGTATAAACATGGATTCATGTAATAATCTCCTTTCTTCACATGATTAACCATAAACTCATTCTGCCTATTAGGATAAATGACATTAATGCTTTCATTTCATAAGAAAAGCTTTTCTTTCAATCATTTTTTAGAATCAAAGTTCGTGTGTCAATTAAAACAAACACGGATTCATATAATAATCTCTTTTTCTTTCATGTTTGGGCACCATAAGCTCATTCTACTCATTGAGATAAATGATATTGGTGCTTTGGTTTCATTAAAAAAAGCTTTTCTTTCCACCATTTCTAGAATTAACGTTCATTTGTCAATTGGGACAAACACAGATTCATATAATAATCTCATTTTGTTTCATTATTTGGCACCATAAGCTCGTTCTACTTATTGGGATAGATGACATTGATGCTTTGGTTTCATACAAAAAGCTTCACTTTATACCATTTTATAGAATTAAAGTTTATATGTCAGTTTGAACAAACAAGGATTCACACAATAATCTCCTTTATTTTTATGATTGGGCACCATAAACTCATTCTCCTCATTGGGATAAATGAATTGATGCTTTGGTTTCATAAGAAAAACTTCTTTCCTCACCATTTTTAAGAATTAAAGTTTATCTGTCAGTTGGGACAAGCATGGATTCGCATAATAATCTCCTTTCTTTTCTTGTTTGGGCTCTATAAGCTCGTTCTACTCGTTGGAATAAATGACATTGATGCTTTGGTTTCATAAGAAAAACTTCTTTGCTCACCATTTTTAGAATCAAAGTTAGTCTATCAATTGCGATAAACATGGATTCATGTAATAATCTCCTTTTGTTTCATAATTAGGAACCATAAACTCATTCTCCTCTTTGGGATAAATGACATTGATGCTTTGGCTTCATAAGAAAAGCTTTTCCTTTAACCATTTTTTAGCATCAAAGTTCATGTGTCAATTAAGACAAATACGGATTCACATAATAATCTCCTTTCTTTTCATGTTTGGGCACCATAAACCTGTTCTACTCATTGGGATAAATGATGTTGATGCTTTGGTTTCATAAAAAGAAGCTTCAATTCCCACCATTTTTATAATTAAAGTTCGTATGTCAATTGGGACAAACACGAATTCGCATAATAATCTCCTTTTTTTTCATTATTGGGCACCATAAGCTCATTTTACTTATTAGGATAGATGACATTCATGCTTTGCTTTCATATAAAAAGCTTCACTTTCGACCATTTTATAGGATTAAAGTTTATATGTCAATTTAAACAAACGGATTCACACAATAATCTTCTTTATTTTCATGATTGGGCACAACCATAAACATAATCTCCTTATTGGTATAAATGATATTGATGCTTTAGTTTCATAAGAAAAATTCTCTTCTCACTATTTTTAGAATCAAAGTTCATTTATCAATTGGGATAAACACGGATTCAGGTAATAATCTCCTTTTCTTCATGATTAGGAACCATTGACTCATTCTCCTCATTGAGATAAATGACATTAATGCTTTGGTTTCATAAGAATACCATTTCTTTCAACCATCTTTTAGCATCAAAGTTCGTGTGTCAATTAGGACAAACATGGATTCACATAATAATCTCCTTTCTTTTCATGTTTGTGCACCATAAGCTCATTCTACTCATTGGGATAAATGACATTGATGCTTTGGTTTCATAAAAAAAGTTTTATTTTCCATCATTTTTAGAATTAAAGTTCGTCTGTCAATTGGGACAAACATGAATTCGCATAATAATCTCTTTTTTTTTCATTATTTGGCTCCATAAGCTCCTTCTACTCATTTGGATAAATGACATTGATGCTTTGGCTTCATAGAAAAAGCTTTACTTTCCACCATTTTATAGAATTAAAGTTTGTATGTTACTTTGAATAAACACAAATTCACATAATAATCTCCTTTCTTTCCATTGGGCACCATAAACATAATCTCTTCATTGGGATAAATGATATTGATGCTTTGGTTTTATAAGAAAAACTTCTCTTCTTACCATTTTTAGAATCAAAGTTTGTTTATCAATTGGGATAAATAGGATTCATGTAATAATCTTCTTTCTTTTCATGATTAGGAACCATAAACTCATTCTTCTTATTGGGATAAATGACATTAATGCTTTGGTTTCATAAGAAAAGCTTTTCTTTCAACCATTTTTGCCATCAAAGTTCATGTGTCAATTAGGACAAACACGGATTCACATAATAATCTCCT
Organism: Adansonia madagascariensis; assembly: GCA_038381835.1. NCBI lineage: Eukaryota > Viridiplantae > Streptophyta > Magnoliopsida > Malvales > Malvaceae > Adansonia > Adansonia madagascariensis. The sequence goes on along the minus strand of JBBYHL010452583.1, from coordinate 12,938 downwards.
TTCTTTTCATGTTCGGGCACCATAAGCTTATTCTACTCATTGGGATAAATGATGTTGATGCTTTGGTTTCATAAAAAAAGCTTCACTTTGCACCATTTTTAGAATTAAAATTCGTCTGTCAATTGGGACAAACATAGATTCGCATAATAATCTCCTTTCTTTTCATTATTTGGCGCCATAAGCTCTACTTATTAGGATAGATGACATTGATGCTTTGGTTTCATACAAAAAGCTTTACTTTTAACCATTTTATAGAATTAAAGTTCGTATGTCAGTTTGAACAAACACGGATTCACATAATAATCTCCTCTCCTTTAATGATTGGGCACCATAAACACAATCTCCTCATTAGGATAAATGATATTGATGCTTTGGTTTCATAAGAAAACTTCTCTTCTCGCCATTTTTAGAATCAAAGTTCGTACACCAATTGGGATAAACATGGTTTCACATAATAATCTCCCTTCTTTTCATGATTAGGAACCATGAACTCATTCTCCTTATTGGGATAAATGACATTATTGCTTTGGTTTCATAAGAAAACCATTTCTTTCAACCATTTTTTAGCTGTAAAATTTGTGTGTCAATTAGGACAAACATGGATTCACATAATAATCTCCTTTCTTTTCATGTTTGTGCACCATAAGCTCGTTCTACTCATTGGGATAAATGGCATTGTTGCGTTGGTTTTATAAAAAAAGCTTCACTTTCCACCATTTTTAGAATTAAAGTTTATCTATCAATTGGGATAATCATGGATTCGCATAATAATCTCCTTTCTTTTCTTTATTTGGCACCATAAGCTCGTTTTACTCATTGGAATAAATGGCATTGATGCTTTTGTTTCATAGAAAAGCTTCATTTTTCACCATTTTGTTAAAGTTATTATGTCACTTTAAACAAACACAAATTCACATAATAGTCTCCTTTCTTTTCATGATTGGGCACCATAAATACAATCTCCTCATTGGGATAAATGATATTGATGCTTTGGTTTCATACAAAAAACTTCTCTTTTCACCATTTTTAGGATCAACGTTCTTCTATCAATTGGGGTAAACATGGATTCACATAATAATATACTTTCTTTTCATGATTAGGAAACATAAACTCATTCTCCTCATTGGGATAAGTGACATTAATGCTTTGGTTTCATAAGAAAAGCTTTTCTTTCAACCATTTTTTAGAATCAAAGTTTGTGTCTTAATTAAGACCAACACGGATTCACATAATAATCTCCTTTCTTTTCATGTTTAGGCACCATAAGCTCTTTGTACTCATTGGGATAAATGACATTGATGCTTTGGTTTCATAAAAAAAGCTTTTCTTTCCACCATTTTTAGAATTAAAGTTCATTTGTTAATTGGGTCAAACATGGATTCGCATAATAATCTCATTTTTTTCCATTATTTGGCACCATAAGCACGTTCTACTCATTGGGATAAATGACATTGGTGCTTTGGTTTCATAAAAAAAACTTCACTTTTCACCATTTATAGAATTAAGGTTCGTCTATCAATTAGGACAAACCTGCATTCGTATAATAATCTTATTTTTTTTCATGATTGGGCACCATAAACTCATTCTTTTCATTGGGATAAATGAATTGAAGCTTTGGTTTCATAAAAAATGCTTCACTTTCCATCATTTTTAGAATTAAAGTTCGTCTGTCAATTGGGACAAACATGGATTCACATAATAATCTCCTTTCTTTTCATGATTGGGTGCCATAAACTCATTATTCTCTTTAGGATAAATGAATAGATGCTTTGGTTTCATGAGAAAAACTTCACTCCCAACCATTTTTTAAAATCAAATTTCGTTCGTCAATTGGGATGAGCATGGATTCAGGTAATAATCTTCTTTCTTTTCATGGTTGGGCACCTTAAACATATTCTCCTCATTGGGATAAATGATATTGATGCTTGGTTTCAGAAGAGAAACTTCTCTTCCTACCATTTTTATGATCAAAGTTCGCCTGTCAATTGGGACAAATATGGATTCACATAATAATCTCTATTCTTTTCATGGTTATGAACCATAAACTCATTACCCTCATTGTGATAAATGACATTAATGCTTTGGTTTCATAAAAAACTTTTTTTTTCAACCCAGTTTATAGAATCAAAGTTTGTGTGTCAATTAAGACAAACATGGATTCACATAATAATCTCCTTTCTTTTCATGCTTGGGCACCATAAGCTCATTCTACTTATTTGGATAAATGACATTGATGCTTTAGTTTTATAAAAAAAAAAGCTTTACTTTCCACTATTTTTAGAATTAAAGTTCATCTGTCAGTTAGGATAACATGGATTCACATAATAATCTCCTTTCTTTTCATGATTAACCATAAACCCATTCTCCTTATTGTGATAAATGACATTGATTCTTTGGTTTCATAAGAAAAGCTTTTCTTTCAATCATTTTTTAGAATCAAAGTTCATGTGTCAATTTGGACAAACAGGGATTCACATAATAATCTCCTTTTCTTTCATGTTTAAGCACCATAAGCTCCCTCTACTTAGCGGACATTGATGTTTTCGTTTCATAAAAAAAGCTTCATTTTCCACTATTTTATAAAATTAAAATCCATCTGTCAATTAAGACAAACATGATTTGCATAATAAACTCCTTTCTTTCCATAATTGGGCACCATAAACTTATTCGCCTCATTGGGATAAATGAATTGATGCTTTGGTTTCATAAGAAAAACTTCACTTCCCACCTTTTTTTAGAATCAAATTTCATCTGTCAATTGGGATAAACACAGATTCAAGTAATAATCTCCTTTCTTTTCATGATTGGGCACCTTAAACACATTCTCCTCATTGGGATAAATGATATTGATGTTTGGTTTCATAAGAAAAACTTCAGTTCCAACTATTTTTTACAATCAAAATTTGTTTGTTAATTAGGACAAACACGAATTCACATAATAATCTCCTTTCTTTTCATGATTGGGTGCCATAAACTTATTCTCCCTATTGGGATAAATGAATTGATGCTTTGGTTTCATAAGAAAACTTCACTTCCCCTTATTTTTTAGAATCAAATTTCATCCGTCAATTGGGATAAATATGGATTCGCATAATAATCTCTTTTGTTTTCATGTTCGGGCACCATAAACTCATTCTCCTTATTAGGATAAATGATATTGATGTTTTGGTCTCATAGGAAAAACTTTTTTTCCCACCATTTTTAGAATCAAAGTTCATCTATTAATTGAGATAAACATGGATTCACGTAATAATCTCCTTTCTTTTCATGATTAGGAACCATAAACTCATTCTCCTCATTGGGATAAATGACATTAATACTTTCGTTTCATAAGGAAAGCTTTTCTCATTACCATTTTCTAGAATTAAAGTTTATGTGTCAATTAGGACAAACACGAATTCACATAATACTCATTGTGATAAATGACAATTGATGCTTTCGTTTCATAAAAAAAACTTCACTTTGCACCATTTTTAGAATTAAAGTTCGCCTGTCAGTTGGAAAAAACACAGATTTGCGTAATAATCTTTTTTCTTTTCATTATTTTGCTCTATAAGCTCATTCTACCCATTAGGATAGATGACATTGATGCTTTGGTTCCATACAAAAAACTTTACTTTCCATTATTTTATAGAATTAAAGTTCTACGTCAATTTTAACAAACACGGGTTAATGCAATAATCTGCTTTCTTTTCATGATTAGGCACCATAAGCACAATCTCCACATTGGGATAAATGATATTGATGCTTTGGTTTCATAAGTAAAACTTCTCTCCTCACCATTTTTAGGATCAAAGTTCATCTATCAATTGGGATAAACACAGATTCACGTAATAATCTTCTTTCTTTTCATGATTAGGATCCATAAACTCATTCTCCTCATTAGGATAAATGACATTGATGCTTTGGTTTCATAAGAAAAGCTTTTCTTTCAACCATTTTTTAGAATCAAAGTTCATGTGTTAATTAGGACAAACCGGATTCACATGATAATCTCATTTCTTTTCATGTTTGCGCACCATAAGCTTGTTCTGCACATTGGGATAAATGACATTAATGCTTTGGTTCCACAAAAAAGCTTTACTTTCTACCTTTTTTTACAATTAAAGTTTGTTTGTCAATTAGGACAAACACAGATTTACATAATAATCTCATTTTTTTCATGATTGTATGCCATAAACTCATTCTCCTCATTGTGGTAAATGAATTGATGCTTTGGTTTCATAAGAAAAAGCTTTACTTTCCACCATTTTATAGAATTAAAGTTCATATTGAACAAAAATGGATTCACACAATAATCTCCTTTCTTTTCATGATTGGGCACCATAAACACAATCTCCTCATTAGGATAAATGATATTAGTGCTTTCATGAGAAAAACTTTTCTTCTTACCATTTTTAGAATCTAAGTTCGTCTATCAATTGGGATAGACACAGATTCATGTAATAATCTCCTTTCTTTTCATGATTAGGAACCATAAACTCATTCTTCTTATTGGGATAAATGACATTGATGCTTTGGTTTCACAAGAAAAGCTTTTCTTTCAACCATTTTTTAGAATCAAAGTTTGTGTGTCAATTAGGACAAACACAGATTTACATAATAATCTCCTTTCTTTTCATGTTTCGGCCCCATAAGCTCATTCTATCATTGGGATAAATGACATTGATGCTTTGGTTTCATAAAAAAAGGATCGCTTTCCACCATTTTTTGAATTAAAGTATGTCTGTCAATTGGGACAAACACGGATTCGCATAATAATCTCCTTTCTTTTCATTATTTGGCACCATAAGCCTGTTCTACTCATTGGGATAAATGATATTCATGCTTTGGTTTCATAAAAAAGCTTCACTTTGCACCATTTTTAGTATTAAAGTTCATCTGACAATTGGAACAAACACGGATTCACATAATAATCTCTTTTCTTTTCATGATTGGCTGCTATAAATGTATTCTTCTCGTTAGGATAAATGAATTTATGATTTGTTTTCATAAGAAAAATTTCACTTCCCACCATTTTTTAAAATCAAATTTCATTTGTCAATTAGGATAAACATGGATTCACATAATAATCTCCTTTCTTTTCATGATTGGGCACCTCAAACACATTCTTCTTATTAGGATAAATGATATTGATGCTCACTTTCATAAGAAAAACTTCACTTCCTACCTTTTTTCATGATCAAAGTTCATCTGTCAATTGGGACAAACACGGATTCGCATATTAATGTCCTTTCTTTTCATGATTAGGAACTACAAACTCATTCTCCTCATTGGGATAAATGACATTGATTCTTTGGTTTCATAAGAAAAGCTTTTCTTTCAACCATTTTTTAAAATCAAAGTTTGTGTGCCAATTAGGACAAACCTGGATTCACATGATAACAAGCTTATGGTGCCAAACAATGAAAAGAACGGAGATTATTATGTGAATCTGTGTTTGTCCAAATCAATGGATGAATTTAATTCTAAAAATGGTAGAAAGTGAAGTTGTTCTTATGAAACCAAAACATCAATATCATTTATCCCAATGAGGAGAATATGTTTATGATGCCCAACCATGAAAAAAAAGTAGATTATTATGCAAATCCATCTTTGTCCCAATGGACAAACGATGTTTGATTGCAAAAAATGGTAGAAAGTGATTTTTTCTTATAAAACTGAAGCATCAATATCATTTATCCCAATGAGGGAAATGTGTTTAAGGTACCCAATCATGAAAAGAAAGGAGCCTATTACATGAATCCGTGTTTATCCAATTTGATAGATGAAATTTGATTCCAAGAAATGGTGGGAAGTCAAGTTTTTCTTATGAAACCAAAGCGTCAATTTGTTTATCCCAATGAGGAGAATGCATTTATGGTGCCCAATCATGAAAAGAAAGCAGATTATTATGGGAATCCGTGTTTCTCCCAATTGATAGTTGAACTTTAATTCTAAAATTGTTGGAAAATAAAGTTTTTTTTTATGAAACTAAAGCATCAGTGTCATTTATCCCAATGAGTAGAACGAGCTTATGGTGCCCAAACATAAAAAGAAATGAGATTATTATGTGAATCAGTATTTGTCCTAATTGACACATCAACTTTGATTTTGAAAAATGATTGAAGGAAAAGCTTTTCTTATGAAACCAAAGCATGAATGAAGAGAATAAGTTTATTCCAATGAGGAGAATGAGTTTATAGTTCCTAGTCATAAAAAAAGGAGATTATTACGTGAATCTGTATTTATCCTAATTGATAGATAAACTTTAATTCTAAAAATGGTGGGAAGAGAAGTTTTTCTTATGAAACCAACTCATCAATATCATTTATCCCAATGAGAAGATTGCATTTATGATGCCCAATCATGAATAGAAAAGAGATTATTGTGTGAATCTATGTTCGTCCAAAAGGACATACAAACTTTAATTCTATAAAATGGTGGAAAGTGAAGCTTTTTGTAAGTAACCAAAAGCATCAATGTCATTTATCCCAATGAGTAGAATGAGCTTATGGAAAGAAATGAGATTATTTTATGAATCTGTGTTTGTCCAAATTGATGGATAAATTTAATTCTAAAAATGGTAGAAAGTGAAGTTGTTTTTATGAAACCAAAGCATCAATATCAATTATCCCAATAAGGTGAATGTGTTTATGGTGCCAAACCATGAAAAGTAAGTAGATTATTATCCAACACCGTGTTTGTCCCAATTGACAAATGACCTTTGATTGTAAAAAATGGTAGGAATTGATGTTTTTCTTATGAAACCAAAGCACCAATATCATTTATCCAAATGAGGAGAATATGTTTAAGGTGCCTAATTATGAAAGGAAAGGAGATTATTACGTGAATCCGTGTTTATACTATTTAATAGATGAAATTTGATTCTAAAGGATGGTAGGAAGTGAAGTTTTTCTTGTTAAACCAAAGCATCAATTCATTTATCCCAATGAGGAAAATGAGTTTATGGCACCCAATCATGAAAAGAAAGGAGATTATTACATAAATCTGTGTTTATCCCAATTGACAGATAAACTTTGATTCTAAAAATAATGGGAAAAGAAATTTTTATTATGAAACCAAAGTAGCAATATCATTTATCCTAATGAGGAGATTATGTTTATGGTGCCAATCATGAAAAGAAAAAAGAGATTATTATGTGAAACCATGTTTGTCCAAATTGACATACGAACTTTAATTCTATGAAATGGTGCAAAGTGAAGCTTTTTGTATGAAATCAAAGCATCAATGTCATTTATCCCAATAAGTAGAATGAGCTTATGGTGCCAAATAGAAAAGGAAATGAGACTATTATGTGAATTTGCATTTGTCCAAATTGATGGATGAACCTTAATTCCAAAAATGGCAGAAAGTGAAGCTTTTCTTATGAAACTAAGGCATCAATATCATTTATCCCAATGAGGAGAATGTGATTATGGTGCCCAATCATGAAAAGAAATAAGATTATTATGTGAATCCGTCTTTATCCTAATTGATAGACGAAATTTGATTCTAAAAAATGGTGGGAAGTGAAGTTTTTCTAATGAAACCAAAGCATTAATTCATTTATCCTTATGAGGAGAGCAAGTTTATGGCGCCCAATCATGAAAAGAAAGGAGATTATTATACGAATCCGTGTTTGCCCTAACTGACCGACGAACTTTAATTTTAAAAATGGTGGAAAGTAAACTTTTTCTTATGAAACCAAAGCATCAATGTCATTTATCCTAATGAGTAGAATGAGTTAATGTGCCCAAACATGAAAGGAAAGGAGATCATTATGTAAATCCATGTTTGTCCTAAAAAATGGTTGAAAAAAAAGCTTTTCTTATGAAACCAAAGCATCAATATCATTTATCCCAATGAGGAGAATTAGTTTATGATTCCTAATCATGAAAAGAAAAGAGATATTACGTGAATCCATATTTATTCCAATTGATAGATGAACTTGGATTTAGAAAATAGTGGGAAGAGAAGTTTTTATTATGAAACCAAAGCATTAATATCGTTTATCACAAAGAAAAGGTTTTGTTTATAGTACCTAATCACGAAAAGAAAAGAGATTATTATATGAATTCGTGTTTGTCGAAATTGACATATGAATTTTAATTCTATAAAATGGTGGAAAGTGATGCTTTTTGTATGAAACCAAAGCACTAATGTCAATTATCCCAATGAGTTGAATGGGCTTATGGTGCCAAATAACTAAATGAAAAGAGATTATCTAATGAATCTTTGTATGTCTAAATCGATGGATGAACTTTAATTCTAAAAATGGCAGAAAGTGAAGTTTGTCTTATTAAGCCAAAGTATCAATACCATTATCCTAATGAGGAGAATATGTTTATGGTGCCCAACCATGAAAAGAAAGGAGATTATTGCGTGAATCTGAGTTTATCATAATTGATAGATGAAATTTGATTCTAAAAAATGGTGGGAAGTGAAGTTTTTCTTATGAAACCAAGGTGTCAATTCATTTATACTAATAAAAAGAATGAGTTTATGGTGCCCAATCATGAAAAGAGAGGAGATTATTATGTGAATCTGCATTTGTCCCTATTGACGGATAAAGTTTATTCTAAAAATTATGGGAATAGAAGCTTTTTCTTATGAAACCAAAGCATCAATGTCATTTATCCCAATGTGTAAAATGATCTTATGGTGCCCAAACATGAAAAAAAAATTATTATGTGAATCCATGTTTGTCCTAATTGACACACGAACTATGTTTCCAGAAAATGGTTGAAAGAAAAGCTTTTCTCGTAAAACCAAAGCATCAATGTCATTTATCCCAAAGAGGATAATGAGTTTATGGTTCCTAATTATGAAGAGAAAGGAGATTATTACATGAATCCGTGTTTATCTCAATTGATAGTTGAACTTTGATTCAAAAAATGGTGGGAAAAGAAGTTTTTCTTATGAAACCAAAGCATCAATATCATTTATCCTAATGAGGAAATTGTGTTTATGGTGCCCAATCATGAAAAGAAAGGAGAATATTATGTGAAGCTGTGTCTGTCCAAATTGACATTTGAACTTTAATTCTATAAAATTGTGGAAAGTGAATCTTTTTGTATAAAGCCAAAGCATAAATGTCATTTATCTTAATGAATAGAATGAGCTTATTGGGCCAAATAATTAAAAGAAAGAAGATTATTATGTGAATATGCGTTTGTCCAAATTGATGAACAATCATTAATTCCAAAAATGGTTGAACATGAAGATTTTCATATAAACCAAAGCATCAATATCATTTATCCCAATTAGGAAATTATGTTTATGGTGCCCAATCATAAAAAGAAAAGAGATTCTTATGTGAATTCATGTTTGTCCAAATTTACATACGAACTTTAATTCTATAAAATGGTGGAAAATAAAGCTTTTTATATGAAACCAAAGCATCAATGTTATTTATCCCAATGAGTAGAGCGAGCTTATAGTGCCAAATAATGAAAAGAAAAGAGATTATTAGGTGAATCTATGTGCGTCCTAATTGATGGATGAACTTTAATTCCAAAAATGGTTGAAAGTGAAGTTTTTCTTATGAAACCAAAGCATAATATTTTCTATCCCAATGAGGATTATGTGTTTATGTGCCTAATCATGAAAAGAAAGGAGATTATTACATGAATCCGTATTTATCCCAATTGACAAATGAAATTTGATGGGAAGTGATGTTTTTCTTATAAACCGAAGCATCAATTCATTTATCACAATAAGGAGAATGAGTTTGTAGCACCCATTCATAAATAGAAATTAGAATATTATGGGAATCCACATTTGTCCTAATTGATAGAGGAACTTGATTTTAAAAAAGGTGGAAAGTAAAACTTTTTTTATAAAACCAAAGCAGTAATGTCATTTATCCCAATGCGTAGAACGAGCTTATGGTGCCTAAACATGAAAAGAAAGGAGATTATTATGTAAATCTATGTTTAACCTAATTGACACACGAACTTTGATTCTAAACAATGGTTGAAAAAAAAGCTTTTCTTATAAAACCAAACCATTAATGTCATTTATCTTAATGAGGAGAATGAGTTTATGGTTCCTAGTCATGCAAAGAAAGGAGATTGTTATGTGAATCCGTGTTTATCCCAATTGATAGACGAACTTTGATTCTAAAAATGGCGGAAAGAGAACTTTTTTCCTAAGAAACCAACTCATCAATATCATTGATCCCAATGAGCAGATTGTGTTTATGGTGCCCAATCATGAAAATAAAAGAGATTATTATGTGAATCCATTTTTGTCGAAATTGACATATGAACTTTAATTTTATAAAATGGTGGAAAGTGAAGCTTTTTGTATGAAACCAAAGCATCAATGTCATTTATCCCAATGAGTAAAATGAGCTTATGGTCCCAAATAAAGAAAAGAAAGGAGATTATTATGTGAATCTGTGTTTGTCCAAATCGACGGACGAATTTAATTCTAAAAATGGTAGAAAGTGAAGTTATTCTTATGAAACCAAAGCATAAATATCATTTATCCCAAATAAGGAGAATGTATTTATGGTACCCAACCATGAAAAAAAGGTAGATTATTATGCAAATCCATGTTTGTCCTAATTGACAGACAAATTTTAATTGTAAAAAATGGTAAGAAGTGATGTTTTTCTTATGAAACCGAAGCATCAGTATCATTTATCCTAATGAGGGGAATGTTTTTAAGGTGCCCAATCATGAAAAAGAAAGGAGACTGTTATGTGAATCCATGTTTATCCCATTTGACAGGCAAAATTTGATTCTAAAAAATGGTCGGAGGTCAAGTTTTTCTTACGAAACCAAAGCATCAATTCATTTATCTCAATGAGGAGAATAAGTTTATAGCACCCAATCATGAAAATAAAGCAGATTATTATGGGAATCCGTGTTTGTCCCAATTGACAGTCAAACTTTAATTCTAGAAATGGTGGAAAATAAATCTTTTTTATGAAGCCAAAGCATCAATGTCATTTATCCCAATGAGTAGAAGAGCTTATAGTGCCCGAACATGAAAAGAAAGGAGACCAGTATGTAAATTCGTGCTTGACCTAAAAATGGTTGAGAGAAAAGCTTTTCTTATGAAAGCAAAGCATCAATATCATTTATCCCAATGAGAAAAATTAGTTTATGATTCCTAATCATGAAAAGAAATAAGATTATTATGTGAATCCGTGTTTATCCTAATTGATAAATGAACTTTGATTCTAAAAATGGTGGGAAGAGAAGTTTTTATTATGAAACCATCATTTATCCTAATGAGGAAATTGTGTTTATGGTGCCCAATCATGAAAAGAAAGGAGATTATTATGTGAATCCATG
>JBBYHL010452562.1:0-15871 GCA_038381835.1 Adansonia madagascariensis | reverse complement strand
GAGCTCACTAAAATGATGAAGATGCTGAAAAATAGAAAATAAAAGTGATAAAGTGAGAAGTTATACCAATAAAACTTCACTTTTTGGCCAAATAATTGGAGTAGTAGAGATGGCTTGAATTTCCCTCTTTTTCTTGTTGTTGATAAGCAAGAAAAAGCAAGAAATAATGAGGTTTTGGTTTTGGTATGGATGAGGGTTATTTTTAGAATGTGTACTAGTTAGGAATGAGTGTTTTAGGGCTATGTTTGGGTGGTGAGTAAAGAGCTATGGGATTTGGTTTTCTTGATGTGGGAATGTGTTTTTGAAACTGAAAATAAGCTGCAATCTAACCTTTTTTAGCTGAGATATAAGTGGTCTATTTATAATAGCATTTTGGAGCCAATTTAGAGGTGTTTTTGGTTATTTCTCAAGGAGGACAAAGTGGTGTCAGCTTGGTGGCTATAGAGTGGCTGTAGAGAGCAACTTGCTGCCAATGTGATGGACATAAGGTGGCTGGTTTTAATGCTGAAATGATTTGCCAACAAATAGGGTGGCTGATGGTGATCTTAGTCAACAAATTAGGGAGGAGTAGGGTGATCATGTGACATTAACTTTTTTTATCGAATTTAGACTTCAAAAAAATGTTTTGATTAATTCAAAAGTCCAAATTCATAATTTGACATGGGTTTTGATCTTTTTTGAATGGAAAAAAATGAGTCAAAATCTAGTTTTTGATCAATGGTGGATAAGTCAAACATGCTCGAACCGTGGAAAATTGGCCTGATTAAAATAAGGTGTCTACAAATTGATGCTTTTGATTTACAAGAAAAACTCTTCCTTTTGTTACGGATAATACAATTATGTTCTCAACATTAGGGTACAGGATATTGATGCTTTACATTTGCAAGAAAAGTTGTTCATTCCACCATTTTCTGTATAATCAAAGTTCATCTGTGAAATGAGATAAAACTTAAATACTCGTAATAATCTCCATTCATTTTGTTATAGGCACTACAATTGTTCTCCACATTGGGATGCATGATATTGATGCTTTGGATTTGCAAGAAAAACTTTTCTTTCAACCATTTTCATTATAATCAAAGTTCATCCATGAAATGAGTCAAACTTGGATTCTCATAATAATCTCCATTCTTTTTGTGATTAGGCACTATAATCATGTTCTCCACATTGGGATACATGATATTGATGCTTCAGACTTGTAGGAAAAACTTTTCTTTCAAACATATTCATTATAATCAAGGCTTACCCCTAAAATGAGTCAAACTTGGATTCTCATAATCTCCATTCTTTTTGTGATTAGGCTCTACAATCATTTTCTCCACATTGGGATACAAGATATTGATGCTTTGGATTTACAAGAAAAGCTTTTCTTTCAACCATTTTCCTTATAATCAAAGTTTATCTGTGAAATGAGCTAAACTTGGATTCTTATAATAATCTCCATTCTTTTTGTGATTGGGCACTACAATCGTATTCATCTTATTGGGATACATGATATTGATGTGTTGGTTTGGCAAGAAAATCTTTTCATTCCCCCGCTTCCCTTATAATTAAAGTTCCACTTGAAATGATACAAACTTGGATACTTGCAATAATCTCGATTTTTTTTTTTGTTATTGAATTACAATCATGTTAATCTCATTAGGATACACATATTAATGCTTTGGATTTACAAGAAAAGCTTTTCTTTCCACCATTTTCTTATAATCAAAGTTCATCCATGAAATGAGACAAATTTGGATATTCATAACAACCTCCATTATTTTTGTTATGGGGACTACAATCATGTTCTCCACATTGGGATACACGATATTGATGCTTTGGATTTGCAAGAAAAGCTTTTCTTTCAACCATTTTCCTTATAATCAAAGTTCATTCATGAAATGAGTCAAACTTGCATTCTTGTAATAATCTCCATTGTTTTTGTGATTAGGCACTACAATCATGTTATCCATATTAGGATATATGATATTGATGCTTTATATTTGCAAGAAAAGCTTTTCTTTCTACCATTTTCCTTATAATCAGAGTTCATCTATGAAATAAGTCAAACATGGATTCTCGTATGAAATAAGTCAAACATGGATTCTCGTAATAATCTCCACTATTTTTTGCGACTGGGCACTACAATCATGTTCTCCATATTGGGATACACGATGTTGATGCTTTGTATTTGCAAGATAAACATTTCTTTCCACCATTTACCTTGTAATCAGAGTTCATTGGTGAAATTAGTCAATCGTGGACACTCATAATACTCTCTATTCTTTTTGTTATGGGCACTACAATCATGTTCTCTACATTGGGATACACAATATTGATGCTTTGGATTTGCAAGAAAAGCTTTTCCTTCAACCATTTTCCTTATAATCAAAGTTCATCTGTGAAATGTGCAAAACTTGGATTCTCATAATAATCTCCATTCTTTTAGTGATTGGGCATTGCATTCACCTTCTCCACATTTGGATGCACAATATTAATGCTTTGGATTTGCAAGAAAAGCTTTTCTTTCCACCATTTTCATTATAATCGAAGTTCATCTGTGAAACAACACAAACTTGGATGCTCATAATAATCACTAATCTTTTATTATGGGCACTATAATCATGTTCTCCACATTGGGACACATGATACTAATGCTTTGGATTAGTAAGAGAAGCTTTTTTTTCCACCTTTTTTCTTAAAATCATAGTTATCCGTGAATTGAGACAAACTTGGATACTCATAATAATCTCTATTATTTTTGTGAATTGGCACTATAATCATGTTCTCCACTTTGGGATACACGATATTGATACTTTGGATTTACAAGAAAGCTTTTCTTTCAACTATTTTCCTCATAATCAAAGTTCATCCATGAAATAAGTCAAACTTGGTTAGTCATAATAATCTCCATTCCTTTTGTTATGGGCACTACAATCATGTTCTCCACAATGGGATGCACGATATTGATGCTTTGGATTTGCAAGAAAAGCTTTTTTTCCACTATTTTCCTCATAATCAAAGCTCATCTGTGAAATGACACAAACTTGGATACTCATAATAATCTCTATTCTTTTCTTATAGGTACTATAATTATGTTATCCACATTGGGATACATAGCATTGATGCTTTGGATTTGCAAGAAAAGTTGTTCTTCCCACCATTTTCCTTATAATCAAAGTTCATCTGTGAAATAGGACAAACTTGGATACTCGTAATAATCTCCATTCTTTTTGTTATGGGCACTATAATCATGCTCTCTATATTGGGATACACAATATTGATGCTTTGGATTTGGAAGAAATGTGTCAAACTTGGATTTTCATAGTAATTTTCATTCTTTTTGTGATTAGGCACTAAAATCATGTTCTCCACATTAGGATACATGTTATTTATGCTTTGGATTTGCAAGAAAAGCTTTTATTTCAACCATTTTCCTTATAATCAAAGTTCATTCATGAAATGAGCCAAACTTGGATTCTCATAATAATCTCCATTCTTTTTGTGATTGGGCACCACATCATGCTCGGCACATTAGGATACATGATATTGATGCTTTGGATTTGTAAGAAAAGCTATTTTTTCCACCATATTCCATATAATTAAAGTTCATCCATGAAATGAGTTAAACTTGGATTGTCATAATAATCTCAATTCTTTTTGTGATTGGGCACTGCAATCATGTTGTCCATATTAGGGTACATGATATTGATGCTTTGGATTTGTAAGAAAAGCTTTTTTTCCAACATTTTCCTTGTAATCAATGTTCATCCCTGAAATGAGTTAAACTTTAATGCTCATAATAATCTCCATTCCTTTTGTTATGGGCTTTACAATCATGTTCTCCACATTGGGATACATGATATTGATGCTTTGGATTTGGAAGAAAAGTTTTTCTTTCAACCATTCTTACAATCAAAGTTCATCCATGAAATGTGCCAAACTTGTATTCTCATAATAAACTTCATTCTCTTTATGCTTGGGACTACAATCATGCCCACCATATTTGGGTATATAATATTGATGCTTTGGATTTGCAAGAAAAGCTTTTCATTCGTGAAATAAGTCAAATTTGGATACTCATAATAATCTAAATTCTTTTTGTTACAGGCAATACAATCAAGTTATCCACATTGAGATGCACGATATTGATACATTCAATTTGCAAGATAAACTTTTCTTTTAACCATTTTCCTTATAATCAAAATTTATCTGTGAAATGAGTCAAACTTGGATTCTCGTAGAAATCTCTATTCATTTTGTGATTGGGCACTACAATCATGTTCCCCACATTGGGATACACGATATTGATGCTTTGGATTTGCAAAAGAAGCTTTTCTTTCCGCCAATTTCCTCATAATCAAAGTTCATCCATCAAATGAGACAAATTTTGACACTCATAATAATCTCCATTCTTTTTGTTATGGCCACCACAATCATGTTCTCCACATCAGGATACACAATATTGATGCTTTGGATTTGCAAGAAAAGCTTTCTTTCAACCATTTTTTTTACAATCAAAGTTCATCCGTGAAATGAGTCAAACTTGGATTCTCATAATAATCTTCATTCTTTTTATGATTGGGCACTGCAATCACATTCTTCACATTAGGATACATGATATTAATGCTTTGAATTTGCTAGAAAAGCTTTTCTTTCAATTGTTTTCCTTATAATCAAAGTTCATCCGTGAAATGAGTCAAACCTGGATTCTCATAATAATCTCTATTTTTTTGTGATTGGGCACTACAACCATATTCTCTACATTGGGATACATGATATTTGCTTTGGATTTGGAAAAAAAGCTTTTCTTTCCACCATTTTCCTCGTAATCAAAGTTCATCCATAAAATAAGATAAATTTGGATACTCGTAATAATCTCTATTCTTTTTGTTATGGGCACCACAATCATGTTTGCCATATTGGGATACACGATATTAATGCTTTGGATTTGCAAGAAAAGCTTTCTTTCAACCATTTTCTTTATAATCATAGTTCATTTATGAAATAAGTCAAACTTGGATTCTCATAATAATCTCTGTTCTTTTTGTGATTGGGTACCACAATCACATTCTCCACATTAGGATACACGATATTGATGCTTTGGATTTGCAAGAAAAGCTTTTTTTTCAACCATTTTGCTTATAATCTAAGTTCATCCATGAAATGAGTCAAAATTGGATTCTCATAATAATCTCCATTCTTCTTGTGATTGGGTACTACAACCATGATCTCCAAATTGGGATACATGATATTGATGCCTTGGATTTGCAAGAAAAACTTTTCTTTCCACCATTTTCCTTAAAATTAAAGTTATCTGAGAAATGAGACAAACTTAGATACTCATAATAATCTCCATTATTTTTATGGTTGGGCACTACAATCAAGTTCTCCACATTGGGATATACGATATCGATGCTTTGCACTTGCAAGAAAAACTTTTCTTCCCACCATTTTCCTTATAATCAAGCTTCATCCATGAAATGAGACAAACTTGGGTGCTTATTATAATCTCTATTAATATAGGCTCTAAAATTATTATCGCCATATTTGGATACAAGATATTGGTGCTTTGGATTTGCAAGAAAAACTTTTCTTTCTATCGTTTTCCTTATAATTAAAGTTCATCTGTGAAATGAGTCCAAATTGGATACTTATAATAATCTCCATTCTTTTGTTATGGGCACTACAATCATGTTCTCCATATTGGGATACATGAAATTGACGCTTTGGATTTGCAAGAAATGTTTTTCTTTCCACCATTTTCCTTATAACAAAAGTTTATCCATAAAATGAGTCAAACTTGGATACTCATAATAATTTAAACTCTTTTTGTTATGGGCACTACAATTATGTTCTGCACATTGGGATACATGACATTGATACTTTCGGTTTACAAGAAAAGTTATTCTCCTTACCGTTTTCCTTATAATCAAAGCTCATCCATGAAATAAAACAAAACTTGGGTTCTCATAATAATCTCAATCCTTTTTGTGATTAGGCACTGCAATCATGTTCTCCACATTGAGATAAACGATATTGATGCTTTGGATTTGCAAGAAAAGCTTTTCTTCCCACTATTTTGCTTATAATCAACATTTATCTGTGAAATGAGCCGAACATGGGTTTTCATAATATTCTCCATTATTTTTGTGATTGGGAAATACAATCAAGCTCTCCACATTGGGATACACGATAGTGATACTTTGGATTTACAAGAAAAGCTTTTTTTTCCCCCATTTTCCTTATAATCAATGTTCATTCGTGAAATGAGTCAAACTTGGATATTCATAGTAATCTCTATTCCTTTTGTTATAGGAATGACAATCATGTTCTCCATAATGGGATACACGATATCGATACTTTGGATTTGCAAGAAAAGCTTTTCTTTCAACCATTTTCCTTATAATTAAAGTTCATCCATAAAATAAGTTACACTTGGATTCTCATAATAAGCTCTGTTTTTTTAAGGATTATGAACTATAATCATGTTATTCACATTTGGATACATGATATTGATGCTTTAGATTTACAAAAAGGGCTTTTCTTTCCACCGCTTTACTTATAGTAAAAGTTCATCTATAAAATTCATCAAACTTGGATACTCATAATAATCTAAATTCTTTTTGTTATGGGCACTACAATCATATTCTCCACATTGGGATACACGATATTGATGCTTTTGGATTTGCAAGAAAAGCTTTTCTTTTAACCATTTTCCTTATAATCAAAGTTAATCCTCGAAATGAGTCAAACTTAGATTCTCGTAGTAATTTTCATTCATTTTATGATTAGGCACTACAATCATATTCCCCACATAGGGTACATGATATTGATGCTTTGGATTTGCAAAAAAGACCTTTTTTATCTATCATTTTCCTTATAATCAAAGTTCATCCACAAAATGAGATAAACTTGGATACTCGTAATAATCTCCATTCTTTTTGTTATAGGCACTACAATCATGTTCTCTACATTGGGATACATGATATTGATGCTGTGGATTTGTAAGAAAAGCTTTTCTTTCAACCATTTTCCTTATAATCAAAGTTCATTCGTGAAATTAGTCAAATTTGGATTCTCATAATAATCTCCTTTTCTTGGTGATTAGGCGCTACAATCATGTTCTCCACATTGGGATACTCGATGTTGATGCTTTGGAATTGCAAGAAAAGCTTTTCTTTCCACCATTTTAGTTATATTCAAAGTTCGTCTATGAAATGACACAGGCTTGGATACTTATAATCATGTCCCTTCTTTTTGTTATGGGCACTACAATCATGTTCCCTACATTGGTATGAACGAAATTGATTCTTTGGATTTGGAAGAAAAGCTTTTCTTTCCGCCATTTTCCTTATAATCAAAGTTCATCCATGAAAAGAGACAAACTTGGATCCTCATAATAATCTCTATTCCTTTTGTTTACAATCATGTTCTCCATATTAGGATACATGATATTGATGCTTTAGACTTGTAAGAAAAACTTTTCTATCCACTATGTTCATTATAATCAAAGTTCATCCGTGGAATAAGAAAAACTTGGATACTAATTATAATCTCTATTCTTTTGTTATTAGCTCTACAATCATGTTTCCCATATTAGGATACAAGATATTGGTGCTTTGGATTTGCAAGAAAAGCTTTTCTTTCCAACATTTTCCTTATAATCAAAGTTCATCCGTGAAATAAGACAAACTTGGATGCTCATGATAATCTCTATTCACTTTGTTACAAGCACTACAATCATGTTCTCCATATTGGGATACACAATATTGATGCTTTGGATTTACAAGAAAAGCTTTTCTTTAAACCATTTTCCTTGTAATCAAAGTTCATATGTGAAATGAGTCAAACTTAGATTCTCATAATAATCTCCATTATTTTTGTGATTGGGCACTCCAATCAAGTTCTAGACATTAGGATACATGATATTGATGCCTTAGACTTACAAGAAAAGCTTTTCTTTCAACAATTTTCCTTATAATCAAAGTTCATTTGTGAAATGAGTCAAACTTGGATTCTCATAACAATCTCTATTCTTTTTGTGATTGGGCTGTATAATCATGTTCTCCATATTTGGATGCAAGATACTAACGCTTTGGATTTGCAAGAAAAGCTTTTCACTCAACCATTTTCATTATAATCAAAGTTCATTCATGAAATGAGTCAAACTTGAATTCTCATAATAATCTCCATTCTTTTTTTGATTGGGCATGACAATCATGTTCTCTACATTGGGATACACAATATTGATGCTTTGGTTTAGTAAGAAAAGCTTTTCTTTCCACCATTTTCCTTATAATCAAAGTTCATCCATGAAATGACATAAACCTAGATACTCATAATAATCTACATTAGGATACATGATATTGATGTTTTAGATTTGCAAGAAAAGCTGTTCTCTCCACCACTTTCCTTATAATCAAAACTCATAATAATCTACTTGGATTCTTATAATAATCTGAATTCTTTTTGTGATTGGGTACTACAATCATGTTCTCCATAATGCGCTACATGATATTGATGCTTTGGATTTGCAAGAAAAGCTTTTATTTTCACAATTTTCCTTATAATCAACGTTCATCAATGAGATGAGTCAAACTTGGATACTCATAATAATCTCCACTCCTTTTATTTTAGGCACTACAGTCATGTTCACCACATTAGGATACACAATGTTGGTACTTTGGATTTGCAAGAAAAGCTTTTCTTTGAACCATGTTCTTTACAATCAAAGTTCATTCGTGAAATAAGTCAAACTTGGATTCTCATAATAAACTCCATTCTTTTTGTGATTGGGTACTACAATCATGTTCTCCACATTTGGATACATGATATTGATGCTTTGGATTTACAAGAAAAGCTTTTCTTTCCACCATTTTGCTTATAATCAAAGTTTATCCATGAAATAAGTCAAACTTGGATACTAATAGTAATCTTTATTCTTTTTGTGATGGGCACTACAATCATGTTCACCATATTATGATACACGATATTTATGCTTTGAATTTGCAGGAAAAGCTTTTCTTTCAACCATTTTCCTTATAATCAAAGTTCATCCATGAAATAAGTCAAACCTGGATTCTCGTAGTAATCTCCATTCATTTTGTGATTGGGCACTACAATCATGTTCACCTTATTTGGATATAGGATATTGATTCTTTGATTTGGCAAGAGAAGCTTTTCTTTCCACCATTTTCTTTATTATTAAAGTTCATCTGTGATCTGAAAAAAACCTAGATTCTTATAGTAATCTCTATTCTTTTTATGATTGGGCACTACAGTCTTGTTCTTCATGATGGGGTACATGGTATTGATGCTTATTGTAGGAAAAGCTTTTCTTTTCACCATTTTCCTTATAATCAAAGTTCATCTGTGAAATGAGTCAAAGTTGGATTCTCATAATAATCTCCATCCATTTTGTGATTGGGCACTGCAATCATGTTTAACTCATTTGGATACATGATATTGATGCTTCGATTTGGCAAGAGAACCTTTTTTTCCACCATTTCCTTATTAGTAAAGTTCATCCGTGAACTGAATCAAACATGGATTCTCATACTAATCTCAATTCTTTTTGTGACTGGGCACTATAGTCTTGTTCTCCATAATGGGGTACAAGATATTAATGCTTTGTATTTGCAAGAAAAGCTTTTCTTTCCACAATTTTCTTATAATCAGAGTTCATCCATGAAATGAGTCTATCATGGATACTCATAACAAATTTAATTCCTTTTATTATGGGCACTACAATCATGCTCACCACATTAGGATCGACAATATTAATACTTTGAATTTGCAAGAAAAGTTTTTCTTTCTACCATTTTTCTTATAATCAAAGTTCATCTGTCAAATGAGTTAAACTTGGATTCTCATAGTAATACCCATTCATTTTGTGTTTGGACACTACAATCATGTCTACCTCATTTGGATGCACGATATTGATGCTTTGATTTGGCAAGAAAAGCTTCTTTTTTCAGTATTTTCCTTATTATTAATGTTCATCTGTGAACTAAATCAAACTTGGATTCTCATAATAATCTCCATTCTTTTTGGGATTGGGCACTACAATCATATTCTTCGCAGTTGGATACGAGATATTGATGCTTTGGATTTGCAATAAAAGCTTTTTTTTTCAACCATTTTCTTTATAATCAAAGTTTTTCTGTGAAATAAGTCAAACTTGGATTCTCATAATAATCTCCATTCTTTTCATGATTGGGCACTACAATATGTTCTCCACATTGGGAAACACGATATTGATACTTTGGATTTGCAAGAAAAGCTTTTCTTTCCACCATTTTCCTTATAATCAAAGTTCATCCATGAAATGACATAAACTTGGATACTCATAATAATCTCTATTCCTTTTGTTATGGGCACTATACTTATTTTCTCCACATTAGGATGCATGATATTGATGCTTTGGATTTGCAAGAAAAAAGCTATTCTTTCCACCATTTTTCTTATAATCAAAGTTCATCCGTAAAATAAGACAAAACTTGGATACTCGTAATAGTGTCCATTATTTTTGTTATGGGCACTACAATCATGTTCCCCACATTCGGACACACGATATTGATGCTTTGGAATTTTAAGAAAGGCTTTTCTTTCCACCATTTCCCTTATAATCAAAGTGCATCTATGAAATGACACAAACTTAGCACTCATAATAATTTCCCTTCTTTTTGTTATGGGCACTATAATTATTTTTTCTACATTGGGATACATGATGCTGATGCTTTGGATTTGCAAGAAAAGTTGCTCTTTCCACCACCTTCCTTATAGTCAAAGTTCATCCCTGAAATGAGACAAACTTAGATACTCATAATAATTTCCATTAATTTTGTTATGGGCACTACAATCATGTTCCCCACATTAGGATACATGATATTGATGCTTTGGATTTTCAGAAAAAGCTTTTCTTTCTACCATTTTCCTTACAATTAAGGTTCATCCGTTAATTGAGGAAAACTAGGATACTCATAATAATCTCCATCATTTTCGTCATTGGGTAATACAATCAAGTTCTTCGCATTGGGATACACGATATTGATGCTTTGAATTTGCAAGAAAAACTTTTCTTTCCACCATTTTCCTTATAATCGAAGCTCATCCGTGGAATGAGGCAAACTTGGATGCTCATTGTAATCTCCATTCTTTTTGTTATAGGCTCTACAATCATGTTCTCCATATTAGGATACAAGATATTGGTGCCTTGAATTTGCATGAAAAGCTTTTCTTTCCACCATTTTCCTTATAGTCAAAGTTCATCCATGAAATGTGTCAAACTTGGATTTTTGTAGTGATCTCCATTCATTTTGTGATTGGGCACTCCAATCATGCTCCTCATATTGGGATACACGATATTGATGCTTTAGATTTGAAGGAGAAGCTTTTTTTTCATCCATTTTCCTTATAGTCAAACTTTATCCGTGAAATGAGTCAAACTTGGATTCTTATAGTAATCTCCATTTATTTTGTGAGTGGGCACTACAATCATGTTCATATCATTTGTATACATGATATTGATGCTTTGATTTTGCAAGAGAAGCTTTTCTTTTCACCATTTTCCTTATTATTAAAGTTCATTCATGAACTAAATCAAACTTGGATTCTCATAATAATATCCATTCTTCTTGTGATTGGGCATTACAATCTTATTCTCCATAGTACGGTACATGATATTGATGCTTTGTATTTGCAAGAAACATTTTTTTCACTATTTTCCTTCTAATCAAAGCTCATTCGTAAAAGGAGTCAAACTTGGATACTCATAAAAATCTCCATTCTTTTTATTATGGGCACTATAATCATGCTCTCCACATTAGGATAGATGATTTTGATATTTTTTATTTGCAAGAAAAGCATTTCTTTTCACCATTTTCCTTATAATCAAAGTTCATTTGTGAAATGAGTCAAACTTGGATTCTTATAGTAATCTCTATTCTTTTTTAATTGGGCACTACAATCATGTTCACCTCATTTGGATACACGATATTGATCATTGATTTGGCAAGAAAAGCGTTCCTTTCTACCATTTTCCTTATTGTTAAAGTTTATATGCAAACTGAGTCAAACTTGGATACTCATAATAATCTCCATTCTTTTTGGGATTGGGCACTACAATCCTATTCTCCATAGTGGGATACATGATATTGATGCTTTGGATTCGCAATAAAAGCTTTTCTTTCAACCATTTTCTGTATAATCAAAGTCTTTCGTGAAATAAGCCAAACTTGGATTCTTATAATAGTTTCTATTCTTTTTGTGATTGGGCACGACAATTATGTTCTCCACATTGGGATACAAGATATTGATACTTTGGATTTGCAAGATAAGCTTTTCATTTCACCATTTCCTTATATCAAAGTTCATCCATGAAATGACACAAACTTGGATACTTATAATGATCTCCATTCTTTTCGTTATAGGCACCACAATCATGCTCCCCACATTGTAATACCTGATATTGATGCTTTGAATTGCAAGAAAAACTTTTTTTCCACCATTTTCCTTATAAACAATGTTCATTCGTGGAATGACATAAACTTGGGTACTCATAACAATCTCCTTTTTTTTTATGGGCACTACAATTATTTTCTCCACACTAGGATAAATGATATTGATGCTTTGGATTTGCAAGAAAAGCTATTCTTTCCACCTTTTTGCTTATAATCAAAGTTCATCTTTGAAATAAGATAAAATTGGATACTCGTAATAATCTCCATTCCTTTTGTGATGGGCGATACAATCATGTTCCCCACATTGGAATGCACGGTGTTGATGCTTTGGATTGGCCAAAAAAGCTTTTCTTTCCACCATTTTCCTTATAATCAATGTCCATCCGTGAATTGCCACAAACTTGGATGGTCATAATAATCTCCATTATTTTTTTGATTAGACACTACAATCAAGTTCTCCACATTGGGATACACTATATTGATGCTTTGGACTTGCAAGAAAAACTTTTCTTTCCACCATTTTCTTTAAAGTCAAAGTTTATCCGTAGAATTAGACAAACTTGGATACTCATTATAATCTCCACTCTTTTTGTTAGAGGCTCTACAATCATGCTCCCTATATTAGGATACAAGATATTAGCAATTTGGATTTGCAAGAAAAGCTTTTCTTTCCACCATTTTCCTTATAATCAAAGTACATCTATGAAATGTGTCAAACTTGGATTCTTATAGTGATCTCCTTTCATTTTGTGTTTAGGCACTACAATCATGTTCCCCACATTGGGAGACATCATAATGATGCTTTGGATTTGTAAGAAAAGCTTTTCTTTCCACTCTTTTTCTTCTAATCAAAGTTCATCTATGAAATAAGACAAACTTGGATACTCGTAATAATCCCTATTCTTTTTGTTTTGGGCACTACAATCATGTTCTCCACATTAGGATACATGATATTGTTACTTTGGATTTGCAAGAAAAGCTTTTCTTTCAACCATTTTCCTTATAATCAAAGTTCATCCATGAAATGAGTCAAACTTGGATTCTCATAATAATCCTCATTCTTTTTGTTATGGGCACTGCAATCATGTTCTCCATATTAGGATACACAATATTGATGCTTTGGGTTTGCAAGAAAAGCTTTTGCTTCCACCTTTTTCCTTATAGTCAAAGTTCATTCGTGAAATGATATAAACTTGGGTACTCATAATAATCTCAATTGTTTTTGTTATGGGCACTACAATTATTTTCTCCACATTGAGATACATGATATTGATGCTTTAAATTTGCAAGAAAAGCCATTTTTCCACCATTTTCCTTATAATTAAATTCCATCCATGAAATGAGTCAAACTTTGATACTCGTAATTGATGCAGAACCCTAAGGCTAAAGAACCTAATGCCTCTTAAACACACACTTTGACAAGAACATGAATAAGAAGAAATTCCCAACCCTAATGAGCCTTCAATCAATTATATGAATGGAAACGCATATGATAAGGTTGATTTGAAAATAAGAATAGAATTCATTACAAGTAATTACCTTGATAAGAATTATATTCTGGATACAATAAAAGAAGACAAGCAATCCTCCCTAAGATGAATAAAAACTCAATATTTTTCCTTTAACCCAAATCTGCCATGCAATGTTTATTATGAGGTATTTATACCCCTTGAAAAGAAAAAAGAACAAAAAACCATAGAGATATAAAAGGCCTTTAAACATGGGCCTCCCACCAAAATAACTAAAGCCCAAACCTAACATCTCTAAAATACAGCCCATTAAGCCTAAAGGTTTAACTTAAATGAGCTCAAAGCTAATAAAAGCCCGTAATGAATTAAAAAGAAGCCCACATGCAAAATACAAGCAGTGGGCTACCCATAGCTATTTTTTTAACTTAAAATAATTAATTAAACAAGAATTAGAGTCTGCTTGCAAATTCAGCCCCATTTGATTAGATATGATGACATTGGTCCTTATTGTCTCTTGAGATTCCATGCCATCTACAATTCTACCTATGTAGGATTGAAATGCTTCTTTGAACTTCTTAACTCTTGATCTTGTTACTCGTCTATTCAGCATTGCTAGCTCATCTTTGGTTCCATTCCTTTTGTAATGTACCATGGTTGTGCTAACATCATCCCCTTCCTCTTCTAAAGGATTTGTCCTCAAATTTGAATCAAAGTCAAAAGGAGATAGCTCGGAAACATTAAAAGTAGCATTAATATTATTCTTCTGTGGCAAGTCGATCTTGTATGCATTGTCATTGATGCGTGCCAACACTTGGAATGGTCCATCACCCCTTGCATCAAGTTTTGACTTTATTTGTTGTCAAAACCTCTTTTTTCGCATATGCACCCAAACCCAATCACTTGGTTCAAAGATAACTTGCTTCCTACCTTTATTTGCCTTTTGTGCATACGTGCGATTCTTTTTCTCAATTTGTTTTTGTGCTTTCTCATGTATTGTTTTAACCAAGTCAACCTTCTTCTTACCATCTAAACTAGCAATCTCATTCAAAGGTAAAGCCATCAAGTCTAACACAATTAATGGATTAAAACCATACACAATTTCAAATGGAAAATAGCCTATAGAAGAATGTATAGAACGATTATATGCAAACTTAATGAATGGCAAACAATTTTTCTAAATTTTCAAGTTCTTTCCAACAATTGCACGTAACATGGCTCCTAAAGTCCTATTAACTACCTCAGTTTTCCCATCAGTTTGTGGGTGACATGTAGTAGAGAATAAAAGTTTAGTACCCAACTTTCCTTACAAAACTCTCTAAAAGTGACTTAGGAACTTAACATCCCTATCTGAAATAATGGTTCTTGGCACACCATGAAGTCGAACCACTTCTCTAAAGAAAAGATCAGCAATGTTTATTGCATAATCTATTTTATGGCAAGCAATGAAATAAGCCATTTTACTAAATTTGTCCACAACAACAAATATGTTATCCCTACCTTTCCTAGTCCTAGGTAAACCCAATACAAAATCCATAGATATCCAAGGTTCAGTAGGTATATGTAAAGGTGTATACAGACCATGAGGCATAGACCTATACTTGGCTTGTTTACATGCAATACACTTGGCATAAACCCTTTCCATATCTTTCTCATATGCAGCTAATAAAAATGTTCACTAAGCATATATACGGTCTTTTGCACACCAAAATGCCCTATTAACCCTCCACTATGTGATTTTCTAACAAGCAACTCCCTAATAAAACTTGCAGGAATGCCAAGTTGTTTACCCCTAAAAAGATATCCTTGATTTCTATAGAACTTATCCAATACAACATGTTCACAAGCTTGATATACATTAGTAAAATCAGTATCATCAACATACAACTCTTTCAAATGCTCAAATCCAAGTAACTTAGAAGTAAGCATAGAAATCAAAGCGTATCTTCTTGATAGTGC
>JBBYHL010452523.1:0-15881 GCA_038381835.1 Adansonia madagascariensis | reverse complement strand
TACAAGTCAATGGCACCTTTTCAAAATACATAAGTTATTGGCACCTTTCCAAAAGCCCACAAGTCAGTGGCACCTCTTCAAAGCCCATAAGTCAGTGGCATCTTTTTAAAGCCCATAAATCAGTGACACCTTTTTAAAAGTGACAAGTGAATGGTACTCCTTTCAAAATCCTATAAATCAGTGGCATCTTTCCAAAAACCCATAAATTAGTGGCACCTTTCAAAAAGCCCACAAGGTTATGGCACTCTTTTTAATGCCCATAAGTTAGTGGCACCTTTCCAAAGCCACACGTCATGGCATCTTTCCAAAAGCCCACAAGCTAGTGGCACTCTTTTCAACACCCACAAGTCAGTGGCACATTTCTAAAAGCCATAAATTAGTGGCACCTATCCAAAAGCCTATAAATTGGTGGCACCTTTTCAAAGCCCATAAATCAGTTAGCATTTTTCTAAAAGCCCATAAGTTAGTGGCACTTTTTGCAAAGCCCATAAGTCAGGGGCACCTCTTTTAAGCCTATAAGTCTGTGGCACCTTTCCAAAAGCCCATAAGTGAGTGGCACCCTTTTCAAAGCCCATAAGTCAGTGGCATCTTTTTAAAGCCTATAAATCAGTGGCACCTTTCTAAAAGCCCATAAATTAGTGGCATTTTTTTTAAAGCCCACAAGTCAGTCAAAGCCTACAAGTTAGTGGCATCTTTTTAAAGCCCACAAGTCAGTGGCACCTTTTCAAAACCCATAAGTCAGTGGCACCTTCTCAAAGCCCACAAGTTAGTGGCACCTTTCTAAAAGCCCATAAGACAATGGCACCCTTTTCAAAGCCCATAAGTCAGTGGCACCTTCTTCAAAGCCCACAAATTAGTGGCACCCTTTTTAGAGCCCATAAGTCAGTGGCACCTTTTTAAAGCCTACAAGTCAGTGGCATCTTTTTCAAAGCCCACACAAGCTGGCGGCACCCAAGTCTAAGTCAAAGCCTGCCCAAGCTAGCAGCACCTGAGTCAAAGTCGACATAAGCTAGTAGCACCTAGTTGAGTCAAAGCCCACATAAGCTGGGGGCACCCAAGCTAAAGCTCATATGAGCTAGTGGCACCTAAGTCTAAGTCGAAGCCTATACAAGCTGGTGGCACCTAGTCTGAGTCAAAGCTCGCATAAGCTAGCGGCACCCGAGTCAAAGCCTACATAAGTCAGTGGCACCCTTTTTAAAGCCTGCATAAGCTGGTGGCACCCGAGTCAAAGCCCACACAAGCTATTGGCACCCGAGTCAAAGCCCATATAAATTGGTGGCATGCAAGTCTAAGTCAAAGCCTACACAAGCTGACAGCACCTAAGTTAAAGCTTGCTGAAGTTGGCAGCATTTGAGTCAAAGCCCATACAAGCTGATGGCATCCAACTTTAAGTCAAAGTTTGCACATGTTGGTGGCACTCACATAAAAAATCCATGACACTCTACACTTGTTTAAGAGGGTCAAACCTTAAAAAACCTAACACCTTAATGTTTTGGGGAGCATTATTCCACCCCAAACAAAATAGTGTCTATTCATCTTTGCCCTATTCTTGATTCTTAAGAATAGTCAAAGAGGGGCAGCTGTAGACACCTTATTTTGTCTGGGCTAATTTTTTAGCAATCTTGGATACTCACAGATCGATAGATGCATACGACTTAAAATATTTTTTTTGACTTAAGAATGTCTTCTTGACTGAGACTTTTTCATCGATTGTGATGAGAATAGGAAAGTACAGATTCTTAACTTATGACATAGTAAGGGGAAAGATAAGATGAATCGCTCATCTTATTGGTCTTAGATGACCATAAAAAAATGGCCAACACTTGGAGTCATCATCGATTATTTTAGGCTAGGCATGATCAGATGCCTATTGAGACTTATGTTTTAAGTTACAAAACTTAAAACATCGATCTTGTGGTCTACATAGTGCAAAGATTCATCGTTTGGGTTTGAGAGGTGGTTACGCATGATGAGGTGTGAACCTCTTCATGACACCCGAAATCAGTACCTTACTAACTATATCTTATCTCAATTTTGATTCTTTCAATCTTATCTTATCACTATTTTGATATAACCCTCTTTTAATGCATGAATTATAGAAATACAAATCTACGTTTTGATGAAAAAGATTTAATCTGATATATGCCCCAGAGAGATGGGGAATATAAAGATTTTCAATAAAAATAACCTCTAGATTTTGCTTTGAAAAATAGAATATTTCACTTTAGGCACTGGAAAGACACCCACATGAAATATTATCTTTGATTTTATTTGAAATGATTGGAAAACATGAATGCAAATAATTATCACAATGAAATCACATTAGTAAGGCAACAAATGAAGTAACATAACATGGACATTCAATACAATGATAAAAAAAAGGATGGACTATTGGAATTTATCTCGTAATTGGCTCGATTATCTGGGAAAAACTGAATCGATAATTTTTTAGATGCATCTGGGTTTCTTGATTGAAGAAGGTTTGTTTGACATATTCATGGAAGTCTAGGTGGGACAAAAATTTAATTCTAGTTGAAAGATAGGGTTGGCGTATCCCTTTAGAAAAATAGGGTTGGAGTATGCCCATGGATAGCAAATAATTTTGGCAAAGGAAGATTTTTAAATCCTAATAATTTTGAAAAGTAGGATTGGAGTTTCCCCTCAGAAGGTCAGAGTTGAAGTATCCCTGTGGATGACAAATCATTTTGACAAAGAAAAAATTTTCAATCTCGATAGAACTATATATATGTATCGATACATATACCATACAAGCCATTTTCCATGGTTCGGGCATTTTTAACTCGTCCACCATTGATCTAAAACTCAATTTTAACTCATTTCTTTGCATATGAAAAGATTAAAACCTATACCATATTGTGAATTTAGACTTTTGAATTAATCAAAACATTTTTTGAAGTCTAAATTAGATAAAAAAGGTCAATGCCACATGATCAGCCTACTCTTCCCTAGTTTATTGACCAAGATCACCATCAGCCACCCTATTTGCTGGAAAATCATTCCAGCATTTAAACCAACCACCTTATGTCCATCACATTGGTAGCAAGGTGCTCCCTACAGCCACTCTATAGCCACCATGCTAACATCACTTTGTCCCCCTTGAGAAATAACCGAAAACATCTCCAAATTGGCTCCAAAATGCTGGTATAAATAGATTACTTAGATATCAACTGAAGGACCTTTTGAATTCCAGCTTATTTTGAGCTTCCAAAAACACATTCACACATCAAGAAAACCAAAAATCCCGTAGCTCTTCACTCACCACCCAAAAACAGTCCTAAAACACTCACTTTTAACCATTACTCATTTTAAAAATCACACCCATCCATACCAAACCAAAACCTCATTATTTCTCTCTTTTTCTTGTTTATTAACAACAAGGAAAAAAGGAAAATTCAAGCCATCTCTGCTACTCCAACTATTTGGCCAAAAGATAAAGTCTTGTTGGTATAACTTCTTACTTCATCAATTCCATTTTTTATTTTTTAGCACCTTCATCATTTTGGTGAGCTCTCCATGTTTCCATCACCCTCTTAGGATTATCATGCATTATTGTGGCTTTTGGTTGTGGTAGTTTAGGATTTGGATGCTTTAATGCCCTTTTGATATGCAAAATGCCTCATTTCATCCTTATTATTTTAATACTCTTGCTCATACATTTTATGCTATATCTATTCATCTTGTTATGATTAATCCATGTATCAATCATTAGCCTAACATATTTCAAGCATATTTATACATTAGCTTAAATCTTGTCATGAATCATTGTCATTTTCAGCTTCCATAACATTTTCTTATTAAAGTGCATGACACTTTCTTTATCTAGGCCGTTAGTAAAGTTAGCATCCCCATTCATGTTTTATGCAATCCCCTTATATATTCATTTTCTTCTCCTTGTTTAAATGCATGATTGATGGCTATCAAAAACTAATTTTCAAAACCTCCCCAAGCCAAGCATGTTAACCTTAACTAATGAGGATTAGCATGGACTTAGCATTTTCCTTAAGGTTAGCCAAAAAAATCTTGGGGAAAATTAAGTTTTCCAAAATCTGGAATCTTGATTGAACGAGCTCAAAACAGATGATTTTCTAATGGAAATGGCCTTGCACTTGTTCCCAAAATGTTTGTGCCTTGTTTTTGAGTCGAAAACTTGAGTGGTACGATCAACAAGCTCTTTCATCATCCCAAAATACATCAGGTCTGTGCAAATGAGTTTGTGATGCTCATGCCACTTTTTATTTTTAGTCATGGATGTTCGAATGTCAATGACCCGAGTTTGGACCCAAAAACACATAGAAAAATAAAAAATATCCCTTACTTTGCTTTATCCCCTATTGGCAGCATCACTATTACAAATTAAAAAATCACTTTAAAATCCCAAACGATTTTTCATGAATTTTTTTGATATTTTTCTCTCAAGGTATGTTGAATTATCTTTAAAATGATGTCTTATTCACCCTCGGATCATTCCAGATGAGAGATTTATGATTTTTCAAATCTAAACTATCTAAAACCTCTAAAATCCGAACATGTATTCTAGTTGGGCCGCTCAGGATTTTTCTAAATTTTTCAAACATTTTTCCTAAAAGACTTATGAAATTCTTTTTTTAGAAAGGCATCACCTGCAATTTTTTGATACCAAACGAGTTTGGGGTGATTTTTCAAATTTTGACACACCTTGTCCCTCGTATGCTCTACCAGTAGCAAATTAATCCGAATTTGAAAATTTATTTCCCTGAAAAGTGATTTTTTGGGATACTAGGAATATTTTTAGGTTGATCCTTGTCAAGTTACCTTTCTAAAGATATCTTGTTCACCCTCTAAAGCCTTCAAACCAATTCAGAAAGTGGGATCGCGCGGCACTGTCCCGTGTTCTTAGTCATGGTCAAAATTAATTTGTTTTCCCGAATTTCATCTTGAGACATTCGAATGTCTCCGTATCACCGTGATTAGCCTAGAGAACATGCTTTGACCTCCCATAGGCTTGTATCAAGGCATGAACTTATTTTACATCTTTACCATCCTCATTCACAATAATTTCTTTCACCAAAAATTGTCAAAATGCTTACTCATTTTCTAAAGCACAAAGTTTTGTCAACTTAAATTTTCTAACTCGACTTCTTTAAAGAGTGCCAGATATGTCACTTTTGGGGATACTCAAACCTTGACCTTCTGAGGGGATACTCTAACCACACTTTTCAAAATTGTCAATATTTAAAAAATCTTCCTTTGTCAAAATTATTTGTCATCCACGGGGATATCCAACCCTGATCTCCCAAGGGGGTACTCTAACCCCGTTTTTCAAAATTGTCAAAAATCTTCCTCTATAAAAAATTATTTGCCATCCACGGGGATACACCAACCCCATCCTTTTTAAGGGATACTTTAACCCTGCCTTTCAACTGAAATTAAATTTTTTTACTTTTTGGACTTCCATAAATATGTCAAACAAACCTTGTTTAATCAAGAAACCTAGATGCATCTCAAAAATTGTCGATTCGATTATTCTCAAATAATCGATGCCAATTGTGAGATAAATTCCAATGGTTCAGCCCTTTTCTTTATCATTGCATTAAATGATCCATGTTATGTTACTTTATTCATTGCCTTACCAATATGATTTCTTTGTGATGATTATTTGCATTCATGTTTTCCAATCATTTCAAATAAAACTAAGGGTAATATTTCACGTGGGTATCTCTTCGGTGCCCAAAGTGGAATATTCTATTTTTCAAAGTCAAATCTAGAGGTCATTTTTATTGAAAATCTCTATATTCCCCATCTCTTTGGGATGTATATGAGATTAAATCTTTTTCATCAAAACCTGGATTTGTATTTCTATAAGATTCATTTATTGAAAAGGGTTATATTCAAAATAATGGTGAGTTAAGATCGAAAGAATCAAAACCGAGATAAGACATAGCTATTAAGGTACCGATTTTGAGCGTCACAAAAAGTTTCATACCTCATCGTGTGTAACCAACTCCCAAACCCAAACGATGAATCTTTGTAGTACGTAGACCACAAGATCGATGTTTTGAGTTTGGTAACTCAAAACGTAGGTTTCAATAGGCATCCAGTCATGCCTAGCCTGAAATAATCGGTGGCGACTCCAAGCATTGGCCATTTTGTGATGGTTATTCAAGAACAATAAGATGAGCTATTCGTCTTATGGTCCCTTTCACTGTGTCATAAGTCGAGAATCTATATTTTCTCATTCTCATCACATCGTAAAGAAAAAGTCTCGATCAAGAAGACATTCCTAAGACAAAAAAATATTTTAAGTCATATGCACTCATAGATCCACGAAGATCTACCTCGGGGCACGTTGTGACACTATTATTGATACATGAGCTCTTGTATCATTGCATAAGCTTATGTATCGATACATTTACTTGTTTTATCAATATAAATGGGGACATTTCAAATTTTTGGCATGTTAGAGCATTGTATCAATACATGAGAACCATGTATCGATACATTCAAGTAAATTTATGAATTTTCTCATATATTGTATCCCTAGACACCCTAAACTACGTCATTTGATGCCACATCTTTGCATTTACCTTTGATATGATCCCTAGGCCTTCTTGACCTCCTTAAAATACTTTTTTTGTCAGGCGACAATCATCCCTTCCTCTCACGTCCATGCTCTAGATTGCTATAAATCAGCCCAAACAAAATAAGGTGTCTACAGCTGCCCTTTTTTTACTATTGCTGAAAATCAGGAACAGGGCAAAGACAAAGAGAAACTATTTTGTTTGGGGTGGACTGATGCTCCCTAGAACACTAGGGTGTTAGGTTTTCTAAGGTTTGACCCTCTTAGGTAGGTACAAAGTAATGTGGATCTTTGGTGTGAGTGCCGCCAACTTGTGCAGACTTTGGCTTGGGTGCCATCAGCTTGTGTAAGCTTTGACTTAAATTTGGTGCCACTAGCTTGTGTAGGCTTTAACTCAGGTGCCGTGAACTTATACGGGCTACGACTTAAACTTAGTGCCACCAACTTATGTGGGCTTTGACTCGGGTGCTGCCAACTTTATGGGCTTTGACTTAAACTTGGTGCCACTAGCTTATGTGGGCTTTGACTCGGGTGTCACCAACTTGTATGGGCTTTGACTCAAACTTGGGTGCCATCAGCTCATGTGGGCTTTAACTCGAGTGTTGCTAGATCATATAGGCTTTAACTTAGACTTAGGTGCCACTAGCTCGTGTATGCTTTAACTTGGGTGCTGCCAGCTCGTGCTGGCTTTGACTTAGACTTAGGTGCCACCAGCTCATGTGGGTTTTGACTTGGGTGCCGCCAGCTCATGCGAGCTTTGACTTAGGCTTAGGTGCCACCAGCTCATGCAAGCTTTGACTTAGACTTGGGTGACACCAGCTCGTGTAGGCTTTAAAAGGGTGCCACTGACATGTGGGCTTTAAAAAAGTGCCATTAACTTATGCGCTTTTAAAGAAGTGCTACTGACTTGCGGGCTTTTAAGTGGTGCCACTGACTTGCGGGCTTAAAAGGGTGCCACTGACTTGTGGGCTTTTAAGAGGTGCCACTGACTTCTGGGCTTTTAAGGGGTGCCACTAACTTGTGGGCTTTGAAAGAGTGCCACTGACTTGTGGGCTTTGAAGAGGGTGCCACTGACTTGTGGGCTTTCAAGGCGTGCCACTGACTTATGGGCTTTGAAGAGGGTGCCATTAACTTGTGGGCTTTTGGAAAAGTGCCACTGACTTGTGGTCTTTGAAAAGGATGCCACTGACTTATGGGCTTTAAGAAAGATGCCACTAACTTATGGGCTTTTAAGGGGTGCCACTGACTTGTGGGCTTTAAAAGGGTGCCACTGACTTATGGGCTTTTAAGGGGTGCCACTAACTTGTGGGCTTTAAAGGGGTGCCACTAACAAGTGGGCTTCGAGAAGGGTGGCGATAAAGTTTTTGATGAAACTTCTAATACAACCTTTTCTTAACAGAAGTTCATGACCAAATTTTTTGTTAAAAAGGGTTTCGGCACTAGTTCTTGACAAAATTCTTAACAAAGCTTCTGAAGAATGTTCTCAACAAAAGTTTTTGATGATAGTTTCTAGACAACAATTTCTTGACACTAGCACTTTG
The DNA here is from genome assembly GCA_038381835.1 of Adansonia madagascariensis. Classification (NCBI taxonomy): domain Eukaryota; kingdom Viridiplantae; phylum Streptophyta; class Magnoliopsida; order Malvales; family Malvaceae; genus Adansonia; species Adansonia madagascariensis. Next base: position 7,763 of record JBBYHL010452523.1, on the reverse strand, counting down.
ACAGTGGTTGCTTGATAAACAAGGTTTTGACATGAGGTGATGACAAAAAAAAGACCTTACCTGAATGACACTTGGTTTTGCGAAGCTTAGAGTTCTTATCAAGAATTCCTTGGATGTTCAGCGAACCCAACTTGAAGTGATATTGTAAAAATAATGTATGATGGTAATATGAATGCATGATATGAAATGCTATCATGATTACATGATGTGAAATGATTACATGATGTGAAGTCTAATATGAGAGACAGCTGTAGTTCTCCTTTTACGTCATTCAGACTCTCATAGGGAGGGCGATTTGTCTTTGATGTGACTATAGATGAAAATTTTCCTAATCCCACTGGGGATTGTAGGTTATCCTAGCTCTACTGGGATCTGACAAAAAATTTAGTCTCAAGAATTTGGACTGTTGTGTTTCTTGATTCGGGAGGCTCAATCATTTTCCTGGCAAATGGAGGACATTGTCAACAATTTATAGACTATTCCACTGATTAGGTTGATGTCTTTAGTTTCGATAGGATTCTGATAGAATGCATGGGTCAATTTTTGGTTTGCTTAAAATAGTTTTTTTTGAGATATGGCTTATGAAAGCAAGAAATGGTTTGGTGTATGGTCATGTCGAGCGGGTGTTTGGACGTGAAAAGTGAATGCTCTTAATGATTAGGGCATAAGCAGAGTTCCTTGTGCTTTTCTTTTCTTTTTAATGTAATGTCAAGATGTCCTAATGCATATTTTAGTTGATTATCAAACATTATTAACTAAATGACAAATGCAATGTGAATAGTATAAGGGTTAAAGGAAACAAAGCAATATTTATTCATAGCAACAAAGAGATATGAATCAATATACTATTTGACAAGCAATTGATAGGGTAGCGAGAAAGATGATCTTTTAGGTGAAAGATGCCTCTGACAATCATGACATGGATGTTCTTTAGGTGCATTTTAGAATCATTCTCAAGCAATGAATATGCCTAGCATGAGCTGATCTTCGAAAGATATCTAGGATTGCTTTGCATTGTCATGTGGGTGTTCTCGATTCATGCCCCATCAAAATTGATCTACTAAAGTCACACTTACGCGATTTCAACTATAATCGGGTTGGCTGCCCAGATGCCCTTTTCAGATTTTCAACTAGACCCTTTTTTGTTTTCTCTTTTTTTGGTTGTTTTTTTCTTTTTTTTTATTGTTTTGTTTTTGTTTTTTTTTGTTTATGTTTTTTTTTGCTTTCTCCCATTTTTTTTGAATGACATCTTTTCAAGTTTTTGCCCTTTATGTGTAATATTTCTTGATGTAATTTGAGTTGACTGGGTTGGGCAAGACATAGCCATCCATTTCTAATAAGATTAGGGCCCTTCCAGAGAAGGCTTGCTTTATAACATATGGTCTTTCCCAATTAGGGGTCCATTTGCCCCGTGCATCTTTGTGAAGTGGGAGGATCTTCTTCAATACCAATTCACCTAGGTGAAATTGTTGCGGGTGCATCTTTTTGTCATGGGCTCAGAACTTACATCTTTGATACATTTGACCATGGCAAATGGCCTTCATGTGTTTTTCCTCGATGAGGTTGAGCTGGTCATATCTGTTCCTGACCCATGCAGCTTATTCAAGTTTAGTTTTCATCAAGACTCTGAGAGAAGGGATCTCGACTTCGATGGGCAATACCGTTTTCATCCCATAGACAATAGAGAATGGTGTAGTGCTCGTGGAAGTTTGAACTGAGGTCTGCAAAGGATAGCTTCTTATGCCAGTCTTTGTAAGTCTTGACCATTTTTTTAACTATTCTTTGGATGCTTTTGTTGGCTGCCTTGACTACCCCATTCATATTTGGGTGATAAGGATAGAATTATGATGCTAGATCTTGAACTGCAAGAGGTCTAGTGGTATAGAGCTTTCTTCAAAATCTTCTTTAGAATTAACTTCACTAGTGCAAATTGATCGTTCGAAATTGATCTTTAAAGACCCATCAGACACATCCATACACTGTCATTGGGATGCCTGAAAGGGTGAAGAAATAGACATTGCAAAAGGCACACAAATAACCCAGGGATTTGGATAAGAGTAATTGAGACAAAGAGATTGAAAAATGATATAAGCACACATTATGGAATGATATATGCAAAAGTCATTTCATTGAAAATGTTTGATAAAAATGCCCCTTACATAGGACACCTACCTGCCTTTGGGCGAGGGCAGGTAGGTTTTCATTTCTTGACATTACATGAAAGGGACAAGAAAAGTCCAGGGGCTTCTGTCATGACCCCATCATCAAAATCAGGTCTTGGTGGAAGGACATAAATTCTATGGCTTGATATCAATCATGTTTGCAGCTAGCTTGGTAAAAGATTGGCAACAACATTTGGTCCCTAGTTCGACCCAAACTACAAGACTTTCGAGTTGAGTAGATTTTGCACATTTCATTTGAAATACATGGAATTCTCAATGTCATGCCCCACTGCACCAGAATGGTATTCATAGTAGGCGTTAGGGTTATACCATGGTGGGTATGGCAGCTTCTTTTCTGGGACATAGATTAAAGCCACTAAGTGATTTTGGAGCAAGGTTTGGTAGAGCTCCTTATATGTCATAGGGATGGGATCAAAATGTTGTCTTGGTTGATTTGCACCTCGATTGCCAGGTGTATTATTAGTTGTTCGATTGGTATTTTGGTGGACTTATAGAGGGTAGCTTTATGGTGGGTTTGATGGGATTGTAAGGGATGGGTTATAAGTTGTGGCATAGATTGGCTGCGAGGATATTGTGACGGGGTAAGAACGTGGCGTTCTTGAGTAACGAGGGTTGGGTGCTTGACGCTATCTTGGTTGAGACGAGCCAGCATAATTTATTACATTGGCCTTTTCTTCCTTTTTCTTACCGATAATGGGCTTTTTACTCGATCTAACTATTTCCCCAGTAGACATTTTACCATTTTTGATGGTTGCATCAATTATTTCTTCGGAGAGAACTAAGTCTGCGAATTTCTTAGTGGCATTTCCTATGAGCTTCTCATAATAAAGAGCATATAGGGTGTGAATGAAAGTGACTATCATCTCTTTTTCTGTAAAGGGAGGCTAGATTAGAGCTGCTTTTTCTCTCCACCTTTGGGCATATGTTCTGAAACTTTTAGTGGATTTCTTCTCAAAACTCATCAGGGAAAGTTAATCTGGAGCCTAGTCCGACACGTGTTGGTATTGATTTAGAAAGGCCTTAGCCAAGTCAGCCCATGATTGGACTTTGACATTATCTAGCTCGATATACCTCCAAGCTGCTGCCCTAGTGAGGCTATGCTGGAAGCAATGGATGAGGAGCTTTTCATCTTTCTCGTACCCGACCATTTTTAGTAGTTATATTCGAACATGGATAGAAGGGTCGGTGGCTCCATTAAACTTTTTAAACTCTCGGGCTTTGAACTTTGTGGCAATGACAAGGTTGGACACCAAAGACAGCGATTGAGCATTAAGAGCTCCAAACTTGTTAGTTCTCTTAATAGCTTGTAGGCATTTTTCCAGTAACTAGAATTTGTTCATTTCTGTCGTAGTCATAGTGGACTTTTGACCTTTTGTTTTCTCTGGTTCCTCATGGTCAAGGGTTATCGGATCTGCTGATGAGACTTTTGCATTCACCCATTGAGTACCAAGAATGAATTGACCTACCGCAATGGGATTAAAGTTGATAACTAGTGGAGCCTGAGTGGCAGATGGAGGAGCGGGCCATTGTTCTTGTCTAGGTTCCCCTTGGGCGAGTTCTGGATTATTGGCAAGGGGACTTTCTGTGTTGGAAGGATCATTCCTTGTTTAAGCAGTGCTGGCTTACCCTTTTTCTTTCACAGAGGCTATCATTAGTTCCATAAGTTTTGCAATTTGAGTTTGCTCGCACTGTTGACGGAGCATCTGGTCTTGTGATTCCTTAACCATTAGCTCAAGTCGTTCAATATGAGCTCCATGATCACTCTCCATGATTTGTTTGTGGCATCGCGTGTTGTAGTGATGCAGGATGTTAGGTTCCATTTTCCTGATAAACCCTAGAATCCCTTGCACTTTTATGGTCCAATTCCCATATTAGACTTTTACTTGAAAATGTATTTATTGATGAGTGTTTATGATGCAATGATTGTTAAGATAATGAATGATTGATGCAAGCATAAAATAGGCAAAAGCAAATATGCATATACATATGCATTGGAGACAATTGAATCCTAGAACAACTTCATCGATAACATTTTTCATAGAGCCACAAAAAGGTCACTTGCTAAACACCGAACCAGAACAATAGTCCTAAAATGATGATGGTCATGATAATTATGATGAGATGGTGCATGCGCCAGAACACCAACAAGGGAAATGAGTTACTAAAATGTATAAGAGACAAATATAAGAGATTAAAGAATTTAAGAACATTAGAGCAAAAAAATTCATAACATGTCTCAACCAAGGTGGTGAGATAAGAAACAGGCCACATTTCAACATGCCAAGATGCAATCTGCCCTTCATAAGGTGATGCAATATCTTATTTTGAAAAAAAAAAAAACAACCAGTAGTGATATTTGTTTATCACCACTAGTGCAGATGCACGTTAAGCCATGATTCGAATAGCAAAATGGCTTACAGCATAACATTGCGAATAATGGTTTTTTGCTCACCGTCACTTATTTAGATAAAGATTAGCCATCATTCGGGCAGCATGACAGCATGCCCTGATAAATGGTAAAAATGCAGATGTACATGAAAATTTTATACTCATTGTCACCTACATAATTATGGTAATTAAGACTAAAGGTTAGAAATGTTTCTCTGAGTGACCCTATTCTCCGGGTATTCTAACAACGTTTCGGTATGGTTTAACATGGTTTAGGTTGTGGGGCTCACTGTATAAGGTTTAAGTTGACATCTAGATAGGTATATGAATTGCTCCTCCATCCAGTAAGGGCAATCTAGGGACCCTGATCCTAGACCCATCGCGAGTTTGGCGAAATGGTTTGATCCGTTGGATGTATTTCCCTATGCAAATAGGGAGGGTTACTCATGAGAGACATAGGTAATTTACATCTAGGAAGTTATTGCCATGCCTATGCGGAGGGTTACTCACGAAGGTAGATAGCTCACTTCTTCCTAATGATTGGGTTATAACCACACCAAGGAGTTTGGCAGACACTAATGCACATGTAATTGCGCAGTGTGTGATGAGTAAACGATCAAACCTTTTTGCTTATTTTCATAGTACCAGTTTTGTTAAAGTGATGATTATTCGAAAATAAGACAATCCTGACAATCATGTCAAACAAAAGATTAGTTGTCAAAACAAAGAAAGGTTCATAGTTAAATAATGACCGAAGATCGAAGAACCGGGAACTTAATAAGACATGGCTAGTTATTGGCCTAAGTCTCTATACTGTCCCCAGTGTAGTCGCCAAGCTATTGCAACGTACCCCAAGGGTGGATCCTCATGGATTTATGGGTGTGTACGACTTAAAATATTTTTCTAACTTGGAATGTCTTCTTGATCAAGACTGTTCCTTCGTGACGTGATGAGAATGAGAAAGTATAGATTCTTGACTTATGACATAGTGGGGAGGACCATAAGATGAATCACTCATCTCATTAGTCTCGGATGACCATCATGAAATGGCCAACGCTTGGAGTCACCACCGATCATTTCAGGCTAGGCATAATTGGATTCCTATTGAAAACTATGTTTTGAATTACGAAACTCAAAACATTGATCCCATGGTCTACGTAATGCAAAGATTCACCATTTGGGTTCGGGAGCGATGAGGTACGAACCTTACTGCGATGCCCTAAATCGGTACCTTACTAGCTATGTCTTATCTTTGTTTTGATTCTTTCAATCTTAATTTGTCATTATTTTGATATAACCCTCTTTTAATGCATGAATCTTATATAAATACAAATCTAGGTTTTGATGAAAAAGATTTAATCTCATATACGACCTGGGGAGATGGGGAATGTAGAGATTTCCAATAAAATGACCTCTATCTTTTACTTTGAAAATGGAATGTTCCACTTTGGGCACTGGAGAGATACCCATGCGAAACATTACCTTTAATTTTATTTGAAATATTTTGAAAACATGAATGCATATAATCATCACAAAGAAATCATGTTAGTGAGGCAATAAATGAAGTAAGATAACATGGATCATTCAATGCAATTATAAAAAAAATGTGTGGCTATTGAAATTTATCTCGCAATGTTATTGATTATCTGGGAATAACCGAATTGACAATCTTCAAGATGCATCTGGGTTCCTTGATTAAATGAGGTTTGTTTGACACATTCATGAAAGTCTAAGAAAGAGAAAATTAACTGTAGTTGAAAGCTAGGGTTGAAGTATCCCTTCGAAAAGGTGGGGTTAGAGTATCCTCGTGGATGACAAATAATTTTGACAAAAGAGGATTTCTTAATCTTGACAATTTCGAAAAGCGAGGTTGGAATATCCCCTCAGAAGGTCGAGGTTGGAGTATCCCCATGGATGACAAATCATTTTGATAAAGGAAGGTTTTTTTTATCTCCGTAATTTTGAAAAATAGGGTTGGAGTATCCCCTCAGAAGATTAGGGTCAGAGTATCCCCAAAAGTGACATGTCTGACACTCTTTAGAGAAGTCGAGTTGGAAAACTTAAGTTGACAAAACTTTGCGATTTAGAAAACGAGCAAGCATTTTGACAACTTTTGGTAAAAGAAATTATTGTGGATAAGGATGGTAAAGATGTAAAGTATGTTTGTGCCTTGATATAAGCTTTGGAAGGTCAAAGCATGTTCTTGAGGTTAACCGTGGTGCTATGGTGACATTTGAATGTCTCGAGATGAAGCTTGGGAAAACAACTCAATTTTGACCATAATAAAAAACAGGGGATAACATTGCGCTATCCTGCTTCCCGAATTTATTCTAAATTGCTTTGAAGGATTGAGAGGTGGACAAGATACTGCTAGAAAGGTAACTCGACGAGCGTCAATCTAAAAATAATCCCATTATCCCAAAAAAAATCACTTTCCAGGGGAATAAATGTTCAAATTCGGATTGATTATGCTGCTGGCAGAACATATGAGGGATAAGGTGTGTCAAAATTTAAAAAATCACCTCCGACTCATTTGGTATCGAAAAATTGCTAGCGATACCTTTTTGAAAAGGGAATTTCATGACTTTTTTAGAGAAATGTTTGAAAAATTTAGAAAAATCATTTAATGGGCCTGAATGGCCCTACCAGAATACATGTTCGGATTCCAAAGGTTCTGGCAGTTTTGACTTGAAAAGTCATAACTCTCTTATCGGGAATGATCCGCGGGTGAATAAGACATCATTTTAAAGATAATTCGACATGCTTTGAGGGAAAAATTTCAGAAAATTCATGAAAAAGTGTTTAAGATTTTAAAGTGATTTTTCAATTTGCAATAGTTGTGCTACCAACAGGGGATATCTATCATTTTTTTTATGTCTGTGGGTCCAAACTCTAGTTATTGACATTCAAATGTTTATGACTAAAGGGAAAGAGTGGCATGAGCGCATGAACTCATTTGCACAGCCCTAGAGTAGTTTAGGACAATGTAACAGCTTGTTGATCATACCACTCAAGGTTTTGACTTTAAAAAAAAAGGTACAAACATTTAGGAAATAATTGTAAGACTATTTTTGTTTCAAAATTAGAAGATTTGGGCTTGTTTAACCAAGATTCAAGATCTGAAAAACTTAATTTTCCCCAAGATATTTTGCTAGCTTTAAGGAAAATGCTAAGTCCATGCTAATCCTCATT